>JAPEBW010000302.1:0-63813 GCA_027405785.1 Ophiocordyceps robertsii
TTATTATACCGGCTTAACCGGCGGTAATTAGTCCGTAGTACCGGCCCCGACCGGTAGTAATTAGTCCGCAGTACCGGCCCCGACCGGCGGTAATTAGTCCGCGCCTTATCCCCTTATCCTTACGCCGTAAGGCGTAGCACTATATTACTAATATTTTTACTATTAGTATATATATTACTTATATTTCTATTATTAGACTTTATAATACTAGTATTATTAGTATTATTATTACCGCTGTTATTTATTACCGCTGTTATTATTATTATTCTTAGTTTTATTATTTATATTACTAGTACTATTCTTTTTAGTATTATAGTTATTAAACAGCTTAATTAAGAGGGCATATTATTAAAATTAGTATATTCCTTTTTTTTTAAGAAGTTATTCTTTAGTATAGTTATATCTTTAGAAATTATTACCTTTTGTTTTAAAAAGTTATATATTTTATAAGCGGCATTATTATAGCCTATTAGTACCCCTTTATAAGCTCTTAGCTTTAGTTTATAATTAGCAGTTTTATTCTTATAAAATATAGTGCCTCCGAATACCTTTATTTTATCTAAGTCTTTTAGACTTAAAGCTATATTATCCTTCTTTTCTATAAAGAAAATAAGGTTTATAGCAAAATGCGGGGACTTATTATATATATATATAGCTGCTAAAATAGCCTTACTATATAAGTATGTTAGTAGATTAAAGGTAAAAAGCATAGCTAGGACTTTATTAAGTATTGTCCTATTTATGCTTTCTATTTTGCCGTTAAAATAAGGGGTATATATAGGAATTATATTATATATAAGGCCGTTCTTTAAGCAATATAGTTTTATATTATATATAAACTCTCTTATATTATTAAAGAAAACTTCTTTTATAGCAGTCTTATTTATATTATTTTCCAATTCTTACTTTCTATCTAAGAATCTAGATAGACATTCTACCTTTCTTTTTATAAGGTTTATTATTAGATATCTAGTTATAGCGTTTAAAAAGAATATAAAGTATATATATTTATTATAAGGAGTGCTTTTTTTAAAGCCTTTAATATTAATATGTATTTATCTAAAAAGAGGTCTTTCCTTTTTAAAGGAGTCTTTTTCTTTTTATTTATTTATTTAGCTTTTATATAAGCTTTATGTTGCTTTATCTCTATTATATTAGCTTTATTTATATTTATATTAAAATCCCTTTTCCTTAGGTATCTATATATAGATTTTTAGTTTATATATCCTAGTCTTTTATATTAAAGAAATATATCTATAGTCTTCTTTTTATCTATAAACGTTTTATTTTTATTTATAAAGGTATTATCTATAGGTATATTGTTTATAGGTATATTGCTTTTAGGTATATTATTTATAGAGCTTTTTATTTTATATACTTTATTATTTATTTTAAAGCGAGTCTTTATAAATATAGAGATATAATATAGGCTGTTATTAATAAAGCCTTATATAAGTATATTTGCCTCTTTATATAAAAAGGTTATATTATCTTTACTTATTATAGTAAAGGTATTATAAAGAGATAATAAGCTTATTATATTAATATTAATTTAAGGTATCTTAACGCAGTTCCTTAATATATCGCGTATATTGCGATTAGAAAATTTAAAATATAAATTTCCTACGCCTTTAACTATAATAAAAGACCTATTTCCTTAGGTTTTAGTTATATTTATATCTTTATAAAAAGAGGGGACTGATTTATTAAATACTATATACTTAAAAGCCTGAATATTAAAATTAAGTTATATATATTCTCTTTTTTTATTTGTATAATATTTTTATCCACCTTAAAAATAACTTAAGAAATAGAGAAAAGAAGAGGCTTTAACGGTCTTATAATATTGCTTATATTAGCTTTTCTTTTCCTTTTTTAAGAGGTATATAACGGAGGTATATATAAAAGAGGTATAAAGGGTATAGTAAATATAGAGGGGATAAAGGGTATAGAGGGTATAAAAAATATAGAGAGTATAAAAGTTATAGTAAGTATAAAAAGAGGGTTATTTTCTTAAGCTAAGAAATCGGAAATATAAAGTATTTCTTTAAAAAGAAAGGACTCTTTAAAGGAGGAAACTCGTCTTTTTTTAGCCTTTAACAACTAATTTTCTAGTAACTAAAACTCTCTCTTAAAAAGACTCTCTTAAGAAGGGTATAGGCGTAGAACGCCTATTATTCCTAACAAAGTAGTTTTAAGAAGGTTTAATCGGAAGGGGCCTTTTATAAGAGAAAGAAAAAAAAGAAGCTTTTAGTTTAAAACCTACTACCTTAACCTTATCTTTATTTTTCTTAAGCTAAAAGCAGTGTTTTATAGTATAGCCCTCTTTCTTATAGTTCTTATAAAAGACGGGTTTTTTACTATATAAAAACAACAGCTAATAAAAAAGGGGACCTTTAAAAGCTTTTATTCTTTTAAACTTATTAATTAAAGAGAAAGAAATTAATTTTAAAGTATAGGCTTAAGCGTAATGTTTAAGAGCTTAAGAAATATTAGTTATAAAGCTAAGATAGGAGCTATTTAAGCATTCTTAAATCTTAGTAATAAGTACTATCTCGGGGATTTTAATTTCTTATTTATTTCGCTTATCGAAAAGCTTTTTTATCTTATTAAGATATACCTCGATCGAAGTATAGGTTTCGAGGGTTATATTAAATAATTCCTTTATAAGAAGGAAATTTAAAGTAAAATTTACTAGGTTATAAAGGGTTTTTAATGCTTCTTAGGCTAACTTTATAGTCGTATAGTGTTTTATCTAAGAAAGAGGGCTATCCTTAACTATAAGTCGTATAAGGTTAAGAATTTCCGCAGATTTAGTATATAGATCTTAAGAAACGGCTCCGGAGGCTTTCTCTTATATAAAAACTGATTTTTTTAAAGCAACTAAGGGGAATAATTCGAAAAACATTTTAGCTTATTAGATTAGTAGTCGTTCTTAGTCGCTATATTTTTTTTAGATTCTTTCGAGACGTATTCCGGTATAAAAGTTGATTTAAAAGGAGAAGTAAGGAAAAGAAAGATTAATTAAAGGGATATTAATTAAAGAACATAATAGAAAAGTATAAAAAATATTAGAAAACTTATGTTTAAAAGCGCGTTATTATTGCGTAAGGAGAAAGTTATAAAAGGTTAGCCGATTAAAGACTAAGGAGTATTAAGAAAAGATTAAAAAGAGAGTAAAAGACTTTATATAAAGTAAGCGAAAAAAAAAGAGCTATTAAAAAGCTCGTCTTTTGTTTTATAGAGAAAAATTTTAAGAGGTTTTTTTATGTCCGATATAGTCCTCAAAATATAGTTATAAAACATAAGGTATAAAAGGAGGAAGGGATAGAAAAACGAAACTAAGAAACTAAGTCCGATAAGATCTCGGGAAAATTCTATAGAAAGTACGCTTTATAAGCGCAATAACGTAAGGAGAAGGAAATAGTTTTACTAGAATTTTCCGATTATATAATAGTTAGAAAAACGTAGGTAGGAGTCAGGGGTAAGTTTAGCTTAAAGGGAAGCCGGGCTTATAACTAATTAAGGAGTAAATAGGTATAAAAGAGATTAGGTAAGTAGGTATAAGTAAGGGGATTATAAAGATATAAAGAGTATATAAAAAGGTAAAGAAATAGGTAAAATATATATATATAAGTTTAATAATCGATTTAAGGTAAAGAGGGGACTAAGGCCTCCTTATATAGACAATTCCTAGGCTAAAAGTAACTTAAGAAATTTAAAAAAGAGCCCCCTCTTTAGCGCAATTATAAATAGTAGGCTAATAGCTATTATTAGGTTAATGTTATATTTATAAGCCTAAACATTAATTCCGTAAGGACTACGAGTTAGCGTAGCGACTTAGTAAACATAATGCATATAGTCTCTATATATACCTCTTCTAAATCTGCTTATAACTTGCTTCTATAGACGTGGAAAAATATAAGAAATATATATAGTATGTAGAATTTAAAAGCAGAGTTAATAAATATTTTAGCGTATTTATTATTGGTGTTATTCTTGATATATTTAGCCTATAAGCTGCGGGAGAGGATATTTTACTGCCTTATAGTAATAATAAAAAAAGCTTTTTACTTTAATAAAAGCTATTATTAGCTTGCCTACATAAATAATTACTATTACTTAAAAGAGAAATATTAATATTATAGTTTCTTTTGCTTTAACTTAAAAGCTTATACTAACTAAAACTAGCTTTTATAAAAAGGTACTTTTTAATTCTTATTAACATATTTAAAATAAGATTTTTATAGGGCTTAATATAAATAAAACAAAAGTTGATCTTAGTTTTAATTATAATAAGCTTATAAGTTTTTACAATTTCTTTAAGTAATTCTCTTATACTATAAAAAAGAAGCTTCTTATTATAATTTATAGCGTTAACGGCCGATTTATATATTAAAACTAAGCTACTTTTACTTTCTTTATAAAACAGCTAGAAAAGTAATAAGTTTAATGCTTATTTTAAAGAATTTACTTACTTAGCTTAACTCTTAAGCGTTTGTATTAAAGTCCTTCTTAATAATACCTTTTTAAGGCTATACCTTAATAATACTTACTATAAAAAGAAAGTTATTTTTTTTAGCTATGTTAATAATTATTAAATCATTTTTAAACCTTATAAAAGCAAAAAACGTGTTATTTAGTATATTTAAGTAGTAAAAAAGACTTTTATTTTAGTAACGAGGTTTATACTAGTTTAAGCAGCTTAAATAATATTTTAAAGAGTAAATCCAATGCTTTTTACTTAAATTATATAGATATAGCTTATAATATTTTAAATTTTAAATCCCTAATTAAAGTTCTTATTACTAATAGTACTAATAAAGACCTTAATACTTAATTTAGGTAAAAGCTTAGCTAGATTAAAAATACTAAGAATTTAGCTATTTTATAACTTAATTCTAAAAATTAGTAATAAGAAATTTTATTATAGCTTTAATTGCTTTTATTATGACTACTTTAAACTTAATAAAAGCTTTTTTCTTAAATTACTTTTATTAAAAGCCTTATAAACTTAATAGCTTTAATATTTACTACTATTACTTTTATTATTTATAGTTTATTTAACTTTATTAACATAATTATAAAGCTATAAAACTAAGCTTTTATAAAGTAAATATTACGCCTTACGGCGTAAAAATAAGGGGATAAGGCGTAGACTAATTACTGCTAGTTAGGGCTAGTACTACGGACTAATTACTACTAGTTAAAGCCGGTACTATAAACTAATTACCGCTAGTTCGGCCGGTATAACGGACTAATTACTATATATAAATATATAAATAAGTTTATAAATAGTAAAAAGCTTCTTTTTTCTTTAAAGTATTTCTAGCTATATTATACTTAGTTCTTTAAGCTAATTGTAAGGATCTTAAACTATACTATATAGCCGTTTATTATTAGTATATAAATAAACCATAGATATCCTAAAAAAATCACTTAATAAACTAAGTATAAGCCCGGTTAAAAATACTAAAGACTATAGTTAAGAAAATCACTTAATTATCTTAAGATATCCTTTAAAAATCATAGTAAAGTTTATTTTATATCTTTTAAGGTATTTCCTTAGTTAAAAATAAGCTAAACTATAGTTAGGATATCCTATAGAAATCCTTAGATATCCCTTAAAAATACTAGCAGAATCTATTTAATAGCTTTTATAGCGTCTTTTATAGTTAAGAACATTATAAACTATAGTTAAATAGCCTCCTTAAGTATTTATAGTTATATCTTAAAAACCTTAATAAAGTCCGCTTAGCGACATTTATTGCGTTATTTAAGTAAGCTTTTATAGTATATACTCCGGGCGTTTTTACTATAAGGTTTTATAAGGGCTTTTTAAAAGCTAAGTAAAAGGTCTAAGTATAGCCGCTTAAATTTTATAAGAACTCCTCCGGGTAAAAAAGAAAGACTAACGTCCTTGTTAAGTTAAAAAAAAAAAAGTAAAAAGGGCGCTAAGTAATAGCTTCGTAGTAGCGTCTTTTTATTATATTAAAAGTATACTATTTTTATTTTTTTAATAGTTTTTTAGCTTATCCGGCTAAAAGCGGTTAAGTAGCTTAAAAGAGTAAGTAAATAGTCTTATTATAAGTCTTTACTACTTAACTAGTCATGCGTTTTTATCTTTTTAAGGCGGCTAGTATATTTAGCTAAAATTAGTAATAAGGTATTTAACTCTGCTTTAAGTATACGTTTAAGCGTTTATTATATAATAAAAAGTTAAAGTGCTAAGGGATATTTGTTTTTAATAGTAAGAAAATTATAAAAAACTAGCTTTTTTAAGCTTTATCTTATATTATTATTTTACTTACCTTTTATACTATTTTAAATCCTCTGCTTAGTTTTTTAAACTACTTACTAGCTTTATAAGCCGCTTATAAGCGAGATATAATATCTTACTTACTACCGCTTATATAGTTATCCCTTGCTTTTTATCGCTAGACTTTCTAACTTATTATTTTTTTTATATAGCGCTACTACTTATACCTTTCCGCCGACTAATTTATATTTAGCTACTAAGAAAGTATTAAGGTAAAGTTAGGCCGTTTTACTAATTATAATAAGTATAGTAAGTATTAAGGTATTAAACGTTTCTTTTCCTGCTTAAAATTAAGTAAAAAGGTCTTAAATAGCCTTAATACCCGATTTTTAACTTTTAAAGTTCTAAATATATTTAATAATCTTTAAAAACCTAATTATAAAAAGGGCCTTAAAAGTAAGAATATAAAGCGCGTAGTTAGTATAGCTAATAAAGCGGATATTAAAACTTAAGAACTTTATTGCTTAAAATAAAGTTAAGTTATGTTTAAACTCTTCGCGGGCTTATTAGTAGAATTTAGCGTAGTTTATACTTAAGCGGAAACTTTTTATTATAATAATATAATTACTTAAATATAGTCCCGCGAAGCTAGGCTTCTTTAAAATTAAGTCGGTTACTATTAGTAGCTTTTATAAAATTAAGCGGCGGAATATATTACGAGGTTAGTTATTACTATCTCTTTTACTTAAGGAGGGGCGGTAGATTAACTATTATAAGGCGCTTATACGCCTTTATATAGCTAGGCTAAGTATAGCGGCTAAGGGGAAAAGCGTGCGCTAAGTAAGACTAAAAGAGTCTTTAAGGCTTTTAGTAGCTATAAGCTAAAAAGAGGATTTTATTATATAGGTTAAACTATATATAAAGTAAGATAGAGTCTTTACTAAAATAACTTAAAACGCTATTATAAACCTAGCTATAAACTAGTTAAGCTAAGCCTTAAATATATAATTATAGATAGTAAAAATATTATTTTAGTTATAAAGCTAAACCGGGTTTTTACTAACTATAATAGCTACTATAAATCTTAGGACTATAGTAAGGTTAGCTAGCTTAAGGGCGTTAAGTATTAGCTAGTTATTTTACTACTAAAGATTTTTAGCTACGCCTTAGAAAATATTTAAGCGGCGGGGGCTTTTAAACGGTAAGAGCTAAATAAAAAGTATAGCTTAGTTGTTATAAAAGCGGCCGTTTAAACTACGCGGCGATATAAAGCTAAAAGGTAAGTCGTTAAAGTTAAGTGTTTAAAGAGGGTAGTATAAGCTATCTTTTACTATATTATAATTAAAGTTATACTTATTAGCTTAAGCGCGGTTATAAAAAGTAGCATAGGTTTATATAAACGCTTAAACCTAAAGGTTTTAGCTCTTGCTAAAAGACTTAAAGCTATAAAGTATAGCCGCTTAACTATCCTTTATATTAAAAGTATAAAGGCTTATATAAAGGTAAGCTAATAAAGTAGTTATAAAATAGCTAATCTTAGCTATAAATAACGTTAAATAATAAAACAACTTAAAATAAAAGTAAAAAGATTATAAGTTTAAAGTAAAAGAGGCTATATATATAAAAGTAAGTAAGGTATAGCGGGCTAAGGCTAGCGGTTAAGAAAGGTATAGTTATAAATAAAGGAAAGGGGAAAAAAAAGGGTAACTAGCAGAGAGAATTTAAATAGGTATACTTTAGTACTAAAAAGGCCTTATTACTTAAAGTAAATAGCGGTATATTATTATTAAAATAACTAATTACCTTAAGTATAGTAAGCTATAGTTTTTTATAACCCGTAGTAGCTTTTAAGTCTTATACTTAAGCTTTACCGCTTAATTCTCTTAGTTAAAGAGTTTTATATTAAGTTATAAAAGCCGCGCGTTATAGTCTTATTTAAACTACTTAAGTCGCTAACTTCTTTTATACTTTCTTTAAAGCTTTTATAATCTTTAGCGAGAAGACCGCTTTTTCGTTTACCTATAAGTTATAGCTACTTAGCTAGCCCTTTTTCAGCTATAAAAAACTCCTTTTATAGTTTTCTTTTTTTTTATTATTATATTACTTTATTAAATTTAGTTAACGTTTTACTTATTTAAAAAAGGTATCTCTTTTTTTTAAACTAGCCTTAAGCGCATATATTATATTTATTCCTTAATATAGTAGTAAATATGCTATAACTAATAGTAATAGTAATAGCCGTAGTAGTAATAGCTATAGTAGTAGTAATAGCCGTAGTAGTAGTAATAAATATAGTAGTAGTAATAGCTAAAGTAATAATAATAGTAAAAGCCTCCTTAAGGCTTCTCTTAATTTTTTAGCTACGTATAAACTAAATGCTATTTTACCCTTTAGTATATAGATCTTTTATAGACCTTTTTTTTTATAAGGGCTATTTATTATTCGTTGTTATTGTTTAGACTATTTATTATTTCCCTGCTTATTTTAAATCAATCCGTATTATATATAGGCTATTAAATAGCTACTAAAATAATAAAATAAGACCTTTACTACCTAGTTCCTTATTTCTGCCTTTTATCTTCGAACTAATTCTCTTTATATAAATTGCTCTTTTACTAAATACCCTAAATAGGCCTTTTTTACGTTTTAAAGTTATAAGCCCGGAACTCTTTTACTTTATATAAGAGAGAAATTAGTAATTACGGCACATTTATTTTATTATGCCCCTGCCGGTCGATTACGCCCTTTAAGAGTAAAAAAAGCTCTCCTTACGGAAAATCACTTAAAGAAGCACCTTTATTTACGCCGCCTTATTTTCCTCCTTTACTAAAAATAATAAAATTTGCAAGCCCGTTAAAAGTAACTGCTTTTAACGCCTTTTTAAACTAAGAACATAAGATTTAAACGATATAAAAATACGCTTTTTCTTATAAAATTAAAAATAAAATCAATCCCTTAAATGCCTTAAAAAAGCTTTTTTTACGGATTCTTTAAGAACCCTTAGTCTTATAAGTAAATCCTAAAGTAAAGGAAATTTATTACGGAATTTAAACGGCCACGCCCGGACTCCTTACTTTACTCTTAAGGAAGCCTTATAAAACCCCGCGACGGGAACGCTTAAAGCACGCACTATAAAGGCTCGCCCGAGGAGATACGACGAACATTACCGGTCGGACCCCGCTAAGGTTTCCGGGATATAACTATAGATAGTTAGGAGCCTACCTAACTATAGTTTATAATATATCTAACTATAAGAGATACCGTAGAAACTATTAAGCGGATTCCGCTAGTATTTTTAAGGGATTTTTAAGGATTTCCGCGGGATATCCTAACTATAGTTTAACCCGTTTCTAACTATAAAAGCACCTTAAAAGATATAGGATAAACCTTACCGCGATTTTTAAGGGATATTTAAGGATATTTAAAGGATTTCCCCGATTATAGTTTATAGTATTTTTAACTAGGCTTATACTTAGTTTATTAAGCGATTTTACGAGGATATTTATAGTTTACTTTACGTACTATAAATAGTATAGTTAAAGATCCTTAAAATTAGCTTAAAGAACTAAGTATAAAGTAGCTAGCTATACCTTTAAGAAATAAATAAGCTTTTTACTATTTCTAAACTCTTATATATATTTATATATAGTAATTAGTTTATTATACTAGCTTAACCGGCGGTAATTAGTCTATAGTACTAGCCTTAACCGGCGGTAATTAGTTTATAGTACCGGCCTTAACTAGCGGTAATTAGTCCGCGCCCTATCCCCTTATCCTTATGCTATAAGGCGTAGTAAATAATAGCAATTCCTACTTATCTAAACGGAAATCCCTTAGATATTTACTAAGCTAAGAGCGACTATATCGCACGATTAAGTACTTATCCTATAAGAAATTAAATACTAAACGATATTTTCTTTAGTAGGAAGCTCTTATTAGCCTTTAAGTCTAACCTTATTAATAAGCACCTCTTCCTTAACGCGCTCGTAATAAAACTTTAAGATAAGTAAGCTATAAGAGTAAAAGAGGCCGCGGCTTACTAGGTATACCGGTTTAATAATCTCCCTTACCCCTTTTTAAGGTACTATACCGCGATAGCCTATAAAGCTAAATAAGACGTAAAATAAGTCCCGCTTAGCTAAGCTAAAACTACTACCCTTTAAAAAGTTATCCGCTTTTTAAATACTAATAAAAGATAGACTATAAAATAATAAAATCTATATAACTAAATAAACTAAATTTAGTATTACTTAGACGGATTAATTATCCTTTAGATAAAAGAAGTAAGGATAAGCTAACCTTAAAACTATCTAGCTCCCCGCCCGCTAAATACCCTCCGGATCGAGCTTATAATAAAGTTACTCTTTCCTTAAGACGATAAGCTTAGCGGATATTTCTACCGCGTACTGCTAATAAAGTTTAGCTTAAGGGCCTTAACCGGAAATCCGCCTTAAAGGATACCCGGCAGTTTCTTAGTTTAGTATTACCGTTTAGCCTTATCCGTTATAGCCGCGCTAACTAAAGTATTTTTAAGACTCTCGATTAATAAAAATAAGCTTCTTATACTAAGGGCCTTATAGCGTACTAAATTCCGGGACGTATATAAAACGGAAGGTTAAGCGCTTAGCGAGAGTATTAAGACTAAGACCTTAATAATAAGCAATAAGGACGCGGTAAGTATTACGGAATCTAAACGGCCACGCCCGAACTCCTTACTTTACTCTTAAGGAAGCCTTACGGAACCCCGTAACGGGAACGCCCGGAGCACGTACTACGAAGGCTCGCTTAAAGAGATACGACGAACATTACTAGTCGGACCCCGCTAAGGTTTCTAGGATATAACTATAAATAGTTAGGAGCCTACTTAACTATAGTTTACGACGTATCTAACTATAGGAGATACCGTAGAAACTATTAAGCGGATTCCGCCGGTATCTTTAGGGGATTTCTAAGGATTTTCGCGGGATATCCTAACTATAGTTTAACCCGTTTTTAACTACGGAAGCACCCCGGAAGATATAAAATAAACCTTACCGCGATATTTAAGGGATATTTAAAGATATTTAAGGGATTTCCTTAACTATAATCTATAGTATTTCTAACCGGGCTTATACTTAGTTTATTAAGCGATTTTACGAGGATATCTATAGTTTACTTTACGTACTATAGATAGTATAGTTAGAGATCCTTAAAATTAACTTAAAGAACTAAGTATAAAGTAGCTAATTATACTTTTAAGAAATAGATAAGCTTTTTACTATTTCTAAACCCTTATACACGATTACGTGCGGTAATTAGTCTATTATACCGGCCCGACCGGCGGTAATTAGTCCGTAGTACCGGCCCCGACCGGCAGTAATTAGTCCGTAGTACTAGCCCCGACCGGCGGTAATTAGTCCGCGCCCTATCCCCTTATCCTTACGCTATAAGGCGTAGTAGTAAGCGATACCCTTAGCAGGCTAAACCTATTTATACTAAGCGCATAAATGCTAGGACTAAGTATAGCCTTAAGCCCCTTAGTAAAAATAATAGTAATATTAAACGAATAATTCTTTAGTCTCCTTTAAGCACTAAAAAAAGAAAGCGCTTACTAAGCCCTAGGAAAAACCTTAACTATAAGCTAAGGACGTAAGGAGATTTAACTTATTAAGACCTTTAAAAGTATCTTTCGATAAAGTCTAAGAAGATAATAAAGCTAGTACGTTCCGAGGAGTTAACCGTTTTATCGACTTTATCCGCTAAAACGCTAATAAAGGCGAGGCTTATATAGACGAATTAGCTATTTAACTACCCTCCTTCCTTTAAGGAAGTGCGGCGGAATAGTATTTTAAGGACCTCTTAAAACTATAATAAGAAGAACTTAGCGAGCCCGGCGTCGGACTAAGCCGATAGATATCCGCCTTATAAAAACGGTTCGGAATCCGCTTAAATATAGCGATATAAGCACTCGATAAAGAGCACTTTACTATTAAAGATATAGTAATAAGATCCGACTTTAAGTCTTAAATATTACGCTTATAACGTAAAGCTAAGGCTATGCTTTACTAGCCGGACTACCTAACTATAGTAATCTACTAAAAGCTAGATATTTACCTATAAGAATCCTTATAACGCTTAGTAAGGAATAAGGATATTAATAGATAAATTAACGAATATAAGGAAATTCTTCCTTAGCTATAAGTTAAATATACTTAAGGATCTTAAAAGCACTTATTAGCGCGAAAGAAATAAGTCTAACCTATAAAAAGGCAAGGGCTAACTAGCTATACCCTATACGCACTTAAAAGATAGTCCGGGACGCCTTAGCTATCTATCGAAGGCTTGCTAGGATTAAAGGTTACGTTTTTAGACCGCTTAATAAAGGCGGATATACCTTAAACCTTATAGCGCTCGCTAAGTAAAGGAAGAAACCCGCCTAAATAGCTAAGAATATAAGTTAAGGTCCTTTAGCTAAAAAGAGAAGGGACCTTTAAGATTATATGCTCGCTAACGCTAAAGCTAAAACGGGTATACCCTACGACTAAGAAAGGTACTATAATAAAGACCGACGACTATTTAAAGGATAAAGAGTATAATATAAAAGGAGCTTAGTTAAATACTAATAAGAGCTTAAAGGAAACCGCAATCTATATTATAATAGACTTAGTATAAGAGGCCGATAAAGCGTGCGGATTTTATAGCGAAGTATTCCCCTTAAAGAATAAGCTTTACTAATACGTTAAAGATAAATACCCCCTTAACCTTAACCGCGACGTTGCTATATAAAGATATAGCTTAGTATAGTAAGTAGTTATTTAAAAGCTATAAAACGTTTAGATAGTTAAGGCTTCCTTTAATATCTAGCTATTAAACCCCGATAGGCCGTTATAATTTACCTACGCATACTTACTAGTCTACGGAAAAGAAGGGCCTAGGATAAGTATTAAAGCCTATATAAACACTAAGGCAAACTAAAGCCTTATTTAAGCTAACTTAGTAGAGACCTTTTAAGATATAACTATAAACTCCTCTTAACGAATTCTTATTTAAGGAGTAAGAAGGATAGCTACTATTAAATAAGCGGAATTTACCGCTTATATATTAAAAAGGCTAGACGGCAGCCTCGCGGTTATAAAGGTAAGGATCGGCGCTTAAATAGTAAAACGCTTAGGGGCTAATATATTACTTAGCTAAGACTTTTTAGTTCCTTATTAAGGGGACCTTATTAACTCTACGTTAGTCTTACGGATCGGGGCCTATAAAGGGATTAAAGCTAAAGTTAAGATAGTCTAGCTAAGACTAGCGATATATAGATAGGTAATCTACTTAGTTACTACGACGATTTTAGCTAGTTCTAGCTACGCCTTACCCGTATAGGTCCGGGCGCCGCTATCGGGGCGTAATATAATATTTTTCCCCGATAACCTTAAGCTCGCCTAGATAATAATATAGGATTATAAGAGCTTTATAGTAATAAACTGTTTTAAGGAACTACTAGTACTCCGCTAAGGTTAAAAAGTAAGGATAATTATAGACCTTATTAAGCAGTTCTAGCTATATAAGAAGGTTAACGCTACGGCTCCTTTAGCGGAAGCCCTTATAGAAAATCTAAATAGAATAAACCCCGCTAAGGACTTCTTATAAAAGGATCCTACTATAAACTATAAACTTAAAATCGGCCGAACTAAGGACCTATTTAAACTTACTACTAACAAGGGCGTCCGGATCTACGCTAAAGACTTAAAATACGTATTAAAAGTTTAAGATATCCTTTAATCGTTTCCCCGCCTTTAAAAAGATAAAGGAGTAGTATATATAGATAAATCTAAATATATACGTATTCCTTTAATAGAAAGATAGTAATACTAACGAGTCGTATTAAGATTATACCTATTAAGCAATAAAGATAAGAAGGTAGTAAATATAATATTTGCTTAGCTAACCGTATAAGGCCGATTAAAATAAGTCTACGGGCTAACCTTATTCGCGGCGCCGGTATTCGTAGTATAAAAGATAGTAAATAAAAAGGAAAAAGGACAAGTAGTTATAGACTTATAGGGGATTAATGCCGTTACTACCTTAAACGCTTACTTAATGCCCCTTTAAAGCGATATAATTAAACGCCTTTAAAGAAAGAAGTTTATTAGTACGGTAAACGCATAATCGTTTTTTTACTAGTTTTTAGTCTATTAAAACTACCGAGAAAGGTTTATAGTTATAAGCTATCGCAGGCTAAAAAGATTACTAGTAATACTTATAAGCTTTAAGAACTCCCCGGTATACGTTTAAAGGTTTATCGATAACGTCCTTTATAAATACTAAGAATACGCGGCGGCCTATATCGACGATATTATTATCTACTTTAATACGGCCGAAGAATACCTTTAATATCTAGAAGCCGTATTCCGCGCCTTTTATAACTATAATATTACCTTATCTAGACTAAAGTCTTTTTTAGCATACCCGTTTATATAGCTCCTCGGATTTAAGGTAAACGCTATCGGCTTAATAAATATAGATAAACGCGTGCGAGCTTTAAAAGATATTGCGTTCTTAAAAAACCTTTAATAGCTTAAGAAATAGATCGGCCTTACTAGGTAGCTACGCTATATAGTCCCGTATTTCGCTAAGGAAGTCGACGTCTTATAAAAACGAAAGATAGAGCTACTCCGGGTAAGATAGGAAGACGGAGTCCCCTTAAGGGGCTAAGGATAGGCTCGATACGCCGCGAAAGCCGCTTTCTAGCCTACTCCGGAAGAGGAAGAGGCCTTTGCGATTCTAACTAAGAAACTTACTAAGCCTTAGATAATTTACTACTTCGACCCCGCCCGATAACTATTTATTTAGATCGATATATCCTAAGAATATAAAGTAGCGGCTATAGCCTTTTACCTAAAAAAAGGCACGGAATAGGATAAAAAGACGCTACTAGCCCGGACTAAAGTCTAGCCTATTATCTACTTAAGCCGCGCCCTTTAAGGCGGAGAACCTTAATACTAGCCTATAAAACTTAAAGTAGCCGGTTTAGTATAGGTAGTACGTAAGCTACGTACTATAGTACTATCCGTAAAAACACTATAAGTAGTTATCTTTACTAACTACGCAAGCACTTACGGAATTGTATATTAGAAATCCTTATTCTTTACTAATATAAAATCTAACGATAAGCTAGTCCTCGCGTCTTAGTACTTAAGCTAATTCCCGCTTAAGGTATGCTATATCTTAAGCGTTAAAAACGTTATGCCGGACGCGCTCTTACGTCTACCGTATTAAGACGATAGGCCGGTATCCTTAAACTAAGAAGGGGAATTAAAACGTATTTAAGAAGACGAGATAATAGACTACATATTCCTTTACGCGGAAGCATTAATCGAATTACCGCTCCGCTAGAAAATAATCAATAAATATATAGAAGATATATAGTAAGTAAAAATCATAGCATAGCTTAGCGATAAAGATAAGGTCCTTAGACTCTTATTCTTTTAGTTATAAAGGTTGCTATACTTTATAGAGAACGACGGATATAAGAGACTATATATCCTTAAGACCTACGCTAAGGAGATCGTTAAAGACGCCTACGCTAAATACTTTTATACCGGCCGCACCTATATATAGTAAGACCTATCTAAAAGCTTCTTAATCTTATAGCTTAGTAAATACGTAAATAAGGTTATAGACGGCTATAATGCTTACTACTATAACTAAACTAATTAAGGCAAGATATTAAGGTAGCTTATCTTAATCTAAAGCCCGCCGGTTTTATACTATATAATAGCGATAGACTTTATTACCGGGCTCTTAGTAATTTAAGCCGAATAATCCCCGTAAAAAGATCCTATAAAGAACTTCTTTAATACCTTATTAACTATAACCGATAAATTCTTAAAAATATATCTCCTTATCTTAAGCAACGACTAATTTATAGCGGAAGACTAAGCATAAGTATTATATACCGAACTGCTCCGCGCTAACTAAGGGATTCCGAAGGGGATAATCTCTAACCGGGATATAAAGTTTACCTTAGTATTTTAGCGGACCTTATAGCAAGCTTTCGGATCGAAGCTTTTTATATCTACCGCTTAGTACCTTTAAACTAACGGCTTATTAAAAAGGCGAAACTAAACTATAGAAATCGCGCTATAATTCTTTACCGCCGATTTCCTAAACTTATACTAGACCGATATACTAATCGCCTTTTAGTTTAGCCTTAATAATTCCTTCTCCTTAGTAATTTACGCGGCCCTTAGTAAGCTTATTATAAGGATAAAAATAGATAATAGCCTTTAGTTCTTAAGTAACTACTTATACTTATAAAACTAAGAGGTTTTATAAGAAGAAGCTAGGTTAGCTATCGCTTATACTTAGGCCGCTATAAAGGATAAATACGATAAGAAATACCGCCCGCTAGAATTTAAGCCCGGCGATTAAGTCTAGCTATAGCTTAGTAAAGGTTACTATATCGCGGACGGCAGACTAGCGAAGCTCTAAAAAAGACGCACTAAGCCGTTTAAGGTTACCGCTAAAGTAAGATAGCTTATATACCGGCTAGATATAAAAGGGTCCTTTAATATTTATCCGGTCGTTTCGGTAGTATAACTACGCTTAGCGGACGAGCTAGCTATATACTTAAAACTAGTTTAAGATAAAGGGATACCTTACCTAAATAAGTAAAAAGTAAAACGAATTCTATAAAGCCGTATAATAAAAAAAAGCATAAAGAAAGGCGGCGGAAAGCTAAGGAAGGAGTTCCTTATAGCTTAAAAAGGCTAGCTAAGTAGCTATAACTTATAAGTAGACGAAAAAGCGGTCTTCTCGCTAAAGATTATAAAAGCCTTTAAAAAGGCATAAAAGGAGTTAGCTACTTAAGTAGTTCGGACGAGAGTATAACGCGCGGCCTTTATAACTTAATACGAAACTCTTTAACTAAGAGAATTAAGCGGTTAGGCCTAAGCATAAGACCTAAAAGCTACTATAGGTTATAAGAAACTATAACTTACTATACTTAAGGTAATTAGTTATTTTAATAATAATATACCGCTATTTACCTTAAGTAATAAGGCCCTTTTAGCCTTATAGCATACTTATTTAAATTCTCTCCGCCGCCCGCCCTTTCTCCCTTTCTTTTTTCTTTTTATAACTATATTTCCCTTTACCGCTAGCTATAGCCCGCCGTACCTCGCTTACTCTTATATATATAACTTTCTTTACCTTAAGCTTATAATCTTTATACTCTTATTTTAAGTCCCTTTATCGTTTAATATCTCCTATAGCTAAGACTAGCTATTCTATAACTACTTTTTTAGCCCGCTTTCCTATAAGCCCCTACGCCTTTAATATAAAGGATATAAACGAGCTCTTAAGCTTTATAAAAATAAAGCGGCTATCTTCCGTAGCCTTAAGTCCTTTAGTAAAAGCTAGAACCTTTAAGTTTAAGCCTTTATATAAACCTACGCCGCCTTCCGTAGCCGCGCTTAAGCAGACGGATTCGACTTAAACTATAGCACTATAAAGGACGGCTTATACTACCCTCTTTAAATACTTAACTTAGACGACTTACCTCCCGGCCTTATACTATAGCGAGGTCTAAATAGCCGGTTTCGCGGTAACTCCGCTATACCTCCCGCTTAGCTCTTACTATCTAAAAGCCCCCGCCGCCTATATATTTTTTAAGGTATAGCCGGAAATCTTTATTAGCGGAATAACTAGCTAATACTTAACGCCTTAAGGTTAGCTAACCTCGCTATAGTCTTAAGATTTATAGTAGCCGCCGTAGCTAGCGGAAACCCGCTTTAGCTAAACGACTAAAACGACGTTTACGCTATCCTTAACTACGTATTTAAGGCCTAGCTTAACTAGTTTATAGCCGGGTTTATAGCGGCGTCTTAAGCGACTATAGCTAAAACCTTATCTTGCTTCGCACGCGTTTTAGCCTATGCTATAAAATCCCCTTTTTAGCCTATAGCCGCTATAAGCCTTAAGGACCTATTTAGTCCCGCTTAGCGAACGCTCTTCCCGCCCGCCGCTACGCTTAGCCCGGCTATATAGAGGCGTATAAGCGCCTTATTATAGTCTATCCGCCGTCCCTCCTTAACTAAAGGAGATAGCAATAACTAGCCTCGCGATATATTCCGCCGCTTAATCTTATAAGAGCCGCTAGTAGTAACTAATATAATTCTTAATAAACCTAGCTTTATAAGCCTATACTTTAGCGATAAGATTATAATAATTAAGAGTTTCCGCCTAGCTATAAACTACGCTAAGTTCTACTTATAAGCCTACGAAAAGTCTAAACGTAACCTAACTTTAACTTAAGCAATAAAGTTCTTAAGCTTCGATATCCGCCTTATTAGCCGTACCGACTACGCGCTTTATATTCTCGCCCTTAAGGCCCCCTTTATATAGAGGTTTTTTAAGACTATTAAGCACGTTTAGAACTTAAAGAGCGAGGAGTCGGGCATTAAGGCTATTAAGGACTTTATTACTTACTTTTAAGTAAGAATATAGACGTTTAATACCTTAGTGCTTACTATACCCGTTAATATTAATAAGATAGCGTACCTTTACCTTAATACCTTCTTAGTAGCTAGATACGTATTAGTTAGTAAAAAGATATAGGTAGTAGCGCCGCGTAAAAAGGATAATAAGTTAGAAAGCTTAGCGATAAAGAGCGGGGGATAACTACGATAGCTATAGTAGGTAGGATATAATATCTCGCTTATAGGCGGCTTATAAGGCTAGTAAGTAAAACGGGAGACTTAGCGGAGGATTAAAAAACGGCATAAGAAGGGTAAGTAAGATAATAATATAAGATAAGGCCTAAATAAAGCTAGTCTCTTATAATATATCCCGCTAAAGAACTTAAGTATACCTTAGCGCGGAGACTCCTTACTACTTAGTAAGGGCTTAAATACACGTCTTAAAAGAAAGTCGGAAAAACATAACTATAAGTTCTAGCTAGACGCGCTAATTACCTTTATAAGGATAAAGCCGTATAACTAAATATAAAGTAAGGATTTACGAAAAAGCCGCCTACTAACTATCTTAAGCTACCTAGCTACTATTAGCCGGATAGGCTAATAAAACTATCGGAAGGATAAAAACGGCGTATTACTAATATAGCGTAAAATCGCTACTATAAAGCTATTACCTAGCACCCCCTTTACTTTATCCTTACTCTAAACCGATAAGGACGTTAGCTTTTCTTACTTACTTAAGAGAGTTATTATAAAATCTAAACGGCTATACCTAGACTCCTTACTTTACTCTTAAGGAAGCCTTATAGAACCCCGCGATAAGAACGCTTAAAGCACGTACTACGAAGGCTTACCTAAGGAGATACGATAAATATTACCGGTCGGACCCCGCTAAGGTTTTTAAGATATAACTACGGATAGTTAAGAGCCTACCCGACTATAGTTTACGATATATCTAACTATAGGAGATACCGTGGAAACTATTAAGCGGATTCCGCCGGTATCTTTAAGGGATTTCTAAGGATTTCCGCGGGATATCTTAATTATAGTTTAACCCGTTTTTAACTATAAAAGCACCTTAAAAGACATAGGATAAACCTTACCGCGATTTTTAAGGGATATTTAAGGATATTTAAGGGATTTCCCTAACTATAGTCTATAGTATTTCTAACTAGGCTTATACTTAGTTTATTAAGCGATTTTATAAGGATATCTATAGTTTACTTTATATACTATAAATAGTATAGTTAAAGATCCTTAAAATTAGCTTAAAAAACTAAGTATAAAGTAGCTAGCTATGCCTTTAAGAAATAGATAAGCTTTTTACTATTTTTAAACCCTTATATACGTTTACGTATAGTAATTAGTCCGTTATACTAGCCCGACTAGCGGTAATTAGTCCGTAGTACCGGCCCCGACTAGCAGTAATTAGTCCGTAGTACCGGCCCTGACCGGCGGTAATTAGTCCGCGCCTTATCCCCTTATCCTTATGCCGTAGGGCGTAGTAAAATTACTAACTTTTTTTTAATAATTTAAAAACCTATAAGTTCTTTTACTTAAGGTATTAAACTAAATTGCAAAGCTATAAAGACTAATAAAAGGCCCTTTTTACTTTATAGTAATATATTATAAAAAACATCGGAAATTACTATTTTACGGTCGTAAATATTCACGATATTCTTCTTAAGCTTTTTTTACTATAAAGACAGGTATAGCCCTCTTCGTAAAATAAGGAAAAAGAAGTCTTTACGAACCTTTAAAGGATTTAATCTTTACCGGATAGAACTAACCTAGCTACTTAGATTATAAATTAGTAAAAGGCCTTTATAGATATTAAAAGAATGTAGCTTTTAGAGGTATAAGGCCTACGCTTTATAAAGAGCTTTTTAAAGGCTATTTCTAGCCTTAATAGCTCCTTTACTAATAATTAAATTAACTAAGTAGACAATAAAGCAATATAACATAAATACAGGTAGTAGGAAACCTTTTTAAACAGTATTAAAATTTTAGAGATTTTCGAATAATAATAAGCTACGAAAACGACGAAGAAATCGAAATCTACCTCCTTTACTACATTTTCAGGCCACTTTTTTAAAGATCCTTCGGCCCCTTTCTAGCCTTTTAGCCTTTATAAGAGACGGTATTATTATGTATACTGTTTTTATTATAATAAGAAAATACGATTAAACGGGTAGAAACCGAATAAGAAAATCTAAAAAACAATTAACGAATTCCTTACTATTCTTTATAATAAAGCCTCGGTAGAAAACGCCCTTTGCAAGTCCGAGAAATATCAATCCGCAAATCTTTAATTGGATTCTAAATCCTCGGAAAACCCGGATTTAATAAAGATATTAGTATAGGCCGCAGCCGTAGCTAAAACGGCCCCTCTTTCTATATTATAGGTACCTACATAGATATACTTATAAAAGAACTTCTTTATCCTTAATTGCGGATTAAATAAGCATATTTATAACGCTTAAAACCGCTTTTAAAATTATATACTAACGTAAGCCTAACATTCTATAGGCTTGAAAGAATCTTAAATTCTTAGATATAGCACCGTCTTTTAACGAGTTTTAACCGGATTATTTTAGTAAAATAACGTTACCTTTATATTTCCTTTTTATACAAGCGTTGCTTCCTTACTAAAATTAAAACAAGCAACATTCTATGAAAATCGTTTAATAGATAGTATTTTTACTACTACTAAAAAGGTTTATAAAACGCAGCTATTATATAATTAATACGTTATTAAATATAACGAAATTAAAGCAGCTTCTTTTTTTACGCCGATTCCTTCCTTGTTTTTATTTTTCTTTTTTTTTCTCGTTTGTTTTATCTTCTTCCTTAATAAAAGAAAAAAAGAACCTACTACGGCTACTTCTTTCTCTTCTTTTTAGCCTTAGTATAAAAGACTCAGGCACCTTAATAAGTAGGCGTTACGAAAAACCCTTTTTATTAAGGGTATATCTATTCTTACGTCTTTTGCTATCCCCGACTTTAAGCCTTATCGGCTTAGGAAAGCAAAAAGAATTAAATTATAAGTATACTTAGCTACGAAGGCTATAAGGTCTTTTTATTAGACTTTTACAACCTCTTTTCGCTAACGGAGTCTTATAATAAGAAGAAGGTTACTTCCTTTATTAAGGACGATTTTACTAACTTTATTTTCTTTTACGCCCTTCCGAATTTAATATTAAAGGAGCTTCTTAACTACCTTACTAGCTTTTAAAGCTTTATACGGAAGCAATTTAACCTTACTATTTGCAAAGTTTTTATAGATAATAATAAAGCCTTATAAAAAGAATACTAAGAATTTTTCACGGAATAAGGGATTTTCGACAAACCTTCTGCCCTTAATATTCTAGCTTAAAACAGCTCTGTGGAGCGTGCTAAGGGGGTAATTTTCTTAAAGACTTATATAATGCGAATTTCCTTAAATTAACTTATTACCTTTTAGCTAAAATTCTAAAAAACGGCTACTTTCTTTTATAATAGGACGTCTTAAAGGACAATCTAAGGGCCTAAAACTTCCTTAACTAAGAAACTATTAACCTAACTTATAAAGAATAGTAGGGGAATTCGCCCTCTTTCCCCCGATCTTTCTACGATTTATATATATAGCTATAAAGCTTACCCTTTAATAATAAAAGCTCTTAAGAATACTGTAAAAAGAGACTTTAAGCTTAAGGGCTATATAGAAGTCGGCTTCTTAGTTCGCTACGATTTTACTAATATCTATCGAATTTCTTTCCCTTCTTAAAAAGAGGTTTAGAGGGTATAAAACGTTACTTTTAATAAGCAGTCCTTTTTTATAAAGTCGGTATTAAGCCTTTAAGTATCTTTGCTTTTACGTTCGTAACTTATTAAAATAATTCGTATTTAAATACTTATAACTTTTAATAAAAAGTAAAGTTCTTAAAGTTATATTTATAATACTTTAATAAAATAATATATAAAGAAGCAGTTAAGTAATATAAAAGTAGCTAAAACAAAGTCGTTAATTAGCGCGTTAGTAAACGAAGAGTACTTTAATTAAAAAGAGATTAAAGAAAAATTAGTTTAAGACTAATATTAAATTAGTTAAGCAAATATTATAACTTTTTAAAAAGCGCCCGCCTTTATTAGTCGCTTTATAAGCTATAAGGCATAGTAGTATAGCTACTAGCTTTAAACTTACTTGCTTTTATATTGCTACTACCGCTACTATTACCGCTATTACTATATATATTTACGCCGCTTACTTTAATATAAAGTATACTTTGCTCTGTGCTTAAAGACTAGGTTTTTATAAAACAGAATTTTAAAAGTCTTAATTATATAATTTCTACGCTAATCTTAATTAAGATTAAGCATTCTTAAGTAAATAGGTTGCGGCCTAGTTAAGACTAGCGTATATAGCTATATAGTTAAGACTTTTAAAATGCTCTTTTATATAGTAATACGATATATTAAAATAATTACAATTTTTTCTTAGATTAGTATTCATTGAATTTTAAATAAAATATATTACTACCTTAACCCCCTTCTTTACTAATAAGCAATATTAGCATTAAGCTTTTACTTAAATTAAATTAGTATCTATACAAGATATAAAAACAATTAATTTATATACCTTATTATTAAGGGTATTGCTAGGTATATTAACAGGCGTATTAACGGGCGTATTAACAAGCGTATTAATAGGCGTATTAAGCGGTATTAAGTTATCGCTACTAGTATTATTAGCGTCGGCTAAATCGGCCTGCCCCTGCTCTTACTATCGCTTATAGTAGCAATAGCGCTAGCTTTACTCGCTTTAATAATAATAATCTCCCTGCCCTTATTACCGCTAATGCTAATACTAACGCTAACGCTAATAGTAGCGATAGTAGTACTAGCGCTAGCTTTACTAGCTTTAACGACGACAATATATTTAATACTTAAGCGGTTATCTTAATGCTTATAAAGGCTACTATCCTTAAGGAGGCTCTTAAGCTAGTTATAGTTAGTTTAAATTTATTCCTTGCTAATATATAAAGAACCTTTAACTAACTTTAAAAAAATAGCTTTCTTCCTTTATCTTTTATAGATTTTAGCACCTTGTAAGCATAATAACTAGCTTTAATCGAACGATAGATTTAAGGCGGCCGGGTTTTTACTTAAGGAGGTGTACCTTGTTTTTTTAAGTCTTAGTTATAGTTAGTTTTTTTACCTAAGAATTAATTAAGAAATAATAGGTAATTAGGTTTAAGAAAATACTTTCTTAAGGAGCATAATAATGTTTACTAGGTATAGCAGCTTTTTTTTAAAAAACGGATTAAGAGTTAAGCGTTTATATTAATATTTATTTACCTTTTTAAACTATATAATCTTTTTAATATAAAATTAATTTAAAGTTTATTTAAAGTTTATTTTATATGTTATAAAAGTAAAAGTCATAGAAATTTAAATACTATGCTTTTTAGTTATTAGTTGCTACTATTTATTGATTATTTAACACTATATAGTTACTTTAAGTATATTACTAGCCTTTATCCCTTTTACTTATACTTTAATTATTTCCGTCTAAGATTAAATAAGCATTATTAAAGAAGTTAAAGTTAGGGCTATTAACTAAAAAGGTTCTTTTAAGTATTACTAGCCTTTACTATATTATTTAGTTAGCTTTTAATGTATTTTAAATTGGGTTTTATTTCCTTTATATTTAATCTCCCGCGTTAAAAGCTTAATAAGTTTACCTATATAAAGATTAACCTTTTTAAATTCTTTTTTCCTTCTTTCTTACTATTAAGTTTTACTACTTATTATAATTAAAAGGCTAACCTTATTACTAACTTTAATACTTTTACTAATAGTATAATAAACTAAAATATTTGCCTTTATCTTAACTATAAATATAATTTTTCTTTTATATAAGCAAGGCCGGTGCTTATAATATAATCTTATTTAAGTCTTTTATACGCTGCTTAAGCTCTATATACTATTCTCCTAGCTACTTAACTTATTATCGTCGAATTATATGTTAATATCTCTTAGTAAAAAATATATTAGTATATATAATACGGACACTGAACTTTGTATTTACTTTGTTAAGGCTAAATATTAAGCGGTCTTATTTCTTTAAGCTATAATTATATTAAAATCAATTTAAAATTAGTTTAAAAGAAATAAAGACTATACTGCTTAGGATAAATAAAAAGGTTAATAAATCTACTACTTTAATAATAAAAAACCTTATATAAGACCTTTATTATATTTATATAGTCTTATATTATATCTTAATATTAAGGTAGTATACTACTTTTATACTTACTTAAGTTAACTTAAATAATAAGCTAATGTTTATACCTCGCTAAGTTTTTTAAGCATAGCTTTTCTTTTTAATAAGTTATTAAGAAATTAGTTTAAAGTTTATTCTTTAACTTAACTTTAAAATAACTTATAAGCTTTAAGTAGTCCTCCTTAAACTTTATATTAAGTAGGTTTTTTATTAACTTAAACTTAAAGCTAAGGCTATACTCTTCCGCTAAGTAGTATTTCTTACTACTATAGTAAAAATACGCGTTATAAAAGTATATTATATACTTACCTTACTACTACTATAAACGGCTTTTTTTATTAAGTAAAGTAAAGTATAAACTAAATCTTATTACTTATTAGTTAAAGGTTAATTTAAAAATAATAAAAATCTTATACTTATTATTTCTTTTTAGTCTTAATTAATTATAATATTTATTAATCTAATATTTTAAAGATGCTTTGCTTATAAGAATATATTATACTTACGCTTAAGTCCTTTTTACGTCTAAATATAAGTATAAGAGAAAAAGACGTTTTACTCGCAATTTAAGAAAGTATATATAAAAAGAAAAACTAAAAGTAAGTTAGCTAAAGTAAATATAAGAATTAGTTAAAAATTAATTTGCCTTTTAACTAATAAGGGCTATACTAAGCCTAAATTAATTTTATATTTTTCTCTTTAATAAGATACTTATAGTTAACATTAGCTTTAAAAAATAAAGTAAGCTCTTTTAAAAGAACTTATGTTTTATAAAACGTAAGATATAAGCGTTCTAGCTACTTATATATTAGTATATAAGATATAAGCATATAAACGATAATTAGCGTCTTAACCCTTAACTAAGGCCGGGGCGAGACCTTTTAGTAGTATAGTATAATTATACTATTTCTTTATAGTAAATAGTAGCAATTCCCTTAGTATAGGTTTAATCCCCGGGCGAGAAAGTAAACCTATAAGTCTATACGGAAATAAGGCTCCCCTTAAGCGCGCGTAATAATATAAGCGTGCGTAGCTTTTAGCTACCGGCTTAATAAACTAAGGAGGTCCTATCTTATAGATAACGAGGACGTTATCGTCTTTCCTTTTAAGGCGGCAATTATTATAAAACGTAAGATATAAGCGTTCTAGTAAATTATATATTAATATTTAAGATATAAATATATAAATAATAATTAGCGTCTTAACCCTTAACTAAGGCTAAGGCGAGACCTTTTAGTAAATATAGTATTATTATACTGTTTCTTTATAGTATTACCTTACTTTTTATAAAACTAAATAGCTTTAAAAGAATCCTTATTTTAAAGAATATATTAAATATACTAAAGGTTTTATAAAACTAATTTAAAAATATTCTTATAATTTCTTCGTTACTTTTCCTTATGTATTTATAATATAAACTTTAAAGTAACTACTATTTAACTTAACTTTAAAAAGTTATAAAAACCCTTTGCTTTTTATATTATAATATATAATTTACTTAGATTTCTTAAGCTAATTTAAATTTTTTAAGAGGTTTATTATTCTATTAATATTAAAAGTTATATAGCTCCTTATATTAAAGATATTTCTTTAAATTCTATTTATTAAAGGCCTATATATACTTAGTTAAGTAAAATATAGCCGAATAATTGTTTATTTAAAGCTAAAAAGAAAAGGGGGAAATCTTTATTTAAGCTACGTAGCTTCGTACTTTATAAAGGTAGCTTAAGGAGCTTATACTTAAGTTAAGGTTATGTCGAACTTAAGCTAAGTTTAAGTAAAGTTATATATAACTTTAGCTATACGTTAGCTTAACTTTAAGTTATTCGCTATAATATAACTATAGCTTTTCTTATAATATAGCTTATAATACTATCCCCCTTTTAAGCTATCGCTTATTAAAGTATATAACGTCGCCGCCCCGCCCCCCGCTCCGCGCTTAACGTTAATTAATATAATCGTCCTTATCGTGCTTATAATTATATACTAATATATCCCTTTAAATAACGTTACGTTATAGCGTTAAATACGTTATACGCTTACCTATTAACGCCGCTATATTATCTTTAGTAGCGCTAAGGCGGTATAATATATCTCCTCCGCTTACCGCTATTATTAATGCTTAAGGTATTTCTTACCTTCCCGCCGCTTATAGTCCTTAAGTATAAATTCCTTTCCTTTCTCTCTTTCTTTCTTTTTTCTCTTTTTATTCTTTAATTACTAATTCTCTTATACGCGCGCCCTCTTTTATTATAGCTTCGCTACGCCGCGCCTTAATATATTTACTATAACCCCCCGCGCTTTATCTCTTACTATATTATAAGCGTCTTCTTATTTAGCGCCCTTTAATACGCCTAGCGACTATACGCTACCGCCTTTATATTAGTCTTCGCGCCCGCCGCCGTCGCTTAGTAAGCAGAGCGCGATATATAGCACTTTTATATAACGCCCCCTTTACCTTATATATATTAAACGTATAACGTCTTTTAATGCGAATACTTAGTATAAAGCTTATTAAAATTAAGCCTTGCCTTATACTTATAATTATTTTGCTTATACTTATACTAAATCACGCTATTTACTTATATATCCCCGTTTTTAGACTATATATAATATAATGCTAATATAATAATATTATTATACTAATAATATAATCGCTGCTATAAACGCGCTTTAAGACTATACGTCTTAAAGGACGTTTAAGGACTACTATACTAACTTATATATACGTGCTTTAATCCTTAATAAACGCTAGCTAAAAGCATATTATTAACATTTACTATAATATATAAAGTTAGCTTATACTATTATTTTAGCGCGCTAGGCCTTAATATACTTTAACGTTTAAGGTTAATCTATTAGTATTAGTAAATAGTAAGTAGCTTACTTTAATTAAGTCGTAGTTTCCTATATATTTTATCTATATTTACTTTATATCTTATTATATTTTATTATATCCTTTATCTATCTTATTATTATCTATACTTAGTATGCGTTTATAGCGTATCTTTCTTATACTTATTATTTAAAATCGTCTTAACGTTTACTAAGTATAGCCCGAAACTCTTTTTTATTTTTCTTAGTTTTTATCCTTTTTTCCGCTATTTCCCTTATCCCCTCTCTTACTTTTTAGCTCGGCTTACTATTATTCTTCCGCCTTGCCCTTATCGTTCTTTATTATATTATTATATCGTCCCTCGAATTTCTTTTAAGCGATTATATCTTAAAAGTCGTTAATTAATAACTATATTAAATTAGCGTACTTATATTACTTTATTAAGACTTAGTACTATCTCCCCTTTTTAATTTTTCTTTACTAAGCTAACTTAATCTTTTCTATAACGTACTTTACTTTATTATCTTCCTTAATTACTAGCGATAGCTAGTAGTTATTAACTACTTAGCTAAGTAAGGGGCTATCCGCTACGCGGTAAAGGAACTTTATATATAGTCTTTTATATACCCTCCTTAATATATTAAGTTTTATTATATATAGGCTTACTACCTTTATTATAATAAACTTTTAGTATAGCTATATAAGCTTCCGGTAAGGCCTATTTAGTATATACTTCCTTATATTTAGCTATAACTTATCGCTTACTTAAAGTCTTTTTACTAGTATATATAACTAGTTCGCTATCTCCTTTTATCTTACTTATAACGCGGCGATTACTATTTAAAAGAAGTTAGCTACCTTCTTTATTTTTTTTATAAAGCTTTATACGCCCTTTACGTTTAGCGTAAGCGGTCTTTCTTTTAATACGATTTAAATTAGCTTAATATCGTACTTATATATAATAAAGAAAGGGCTTATACTTATTATTAATACTACTTAATTATTAAGCGCCGCTTAAGTATAAGGTAGCTATACCCCTTAGTCGTCTTACTTATAATAAACGTATATATAAAGGTATACCTATACCTTTTAGTTTACGCGCTTTATTACCTTATTAGTTTGCGGGTAGTAAGCTAAATTAGTTTCCTTTAAACCTTAGTTTATTAGTAAATTTCCTTTTAAAATTACTTTATTTAGTTCGTCTTTTAATTTAAGATAATAGACTTTAGTATTCTATAAAAGTATTAAAGGCTTACATATACTTAGTTTAGTAGTATATAGCTAAATAATTGTTTATTTAAAGCTAAAAAAGGAAACGGGAAATCTTTATTTAAGCTATATAGCTTCGTACTTTATAAAGGTCGCTTAAGTAACCTATACTTAGGTTAAGTTTAGGTTAAACTTAAGCTAAGTTTAAGTAAAGTCTTATACGACTTTAGCTATATATTAGCCCGACTTTAAGTTATTCGCTATAATATAACTATAGCTCTTTTTATAGTATAGCCTATAATACTACCCCCCTTTTAAGCTATCGCGTACTAAGGTATATAACGTCGCCGCCCCGCCCCCCGCTCCGCGCTTAATATTAATCGGTATAGTTGTCTTTATTATACTTATAATTATATACTAACGTATCCCCTTAAATAATATTGCGTTAAGGCGTTAAATACGTTATATGCTTACCTATCCGCGCCGCTATATTATCCTTAGTAGAGCTAAGGCGGTATAACGTATCTCCTCCGCTTACTGCTAATATTAGTGCTTAAGGTATATCTTGCCTTCCCGCCGCTTATAGTCTTTAGGTATAAATACCCTTCTTTTTTCCTTTTCTTTCTTTTTTCTTTTTTCTTACTTTAATTACTTATCTTCTTATACGCGCGCCCCTTTTTATAATAGCTTCGCTACGCCGCGCTTTAATATATCTACTATAACCCCCCGCGCTCTATCTCTCGCTATATTATAAGCGTCTTTTTATCCGGCGCCCCTTAGTATACCCGGCGACTATACGCTACCGCCTTTATATTAATCTTCGCGCCTGCCGCTATCGCTTAGTAAGCGGAGCGCGGTATATAGCACTACTATACGGCGCCCTCTTTACCTTATATATATTAAACGTATAGCGTCTCTTAACGCGGATACTTAGTATAAGACTTATTAAAATTAAGCCTTACCTTATACTTATAATTATTTTGCTTATGCTTACGCCGGATTACGCTATTTACTTATACGTCCTTATTCTTAAACTATATATAATATAATACTAACGCGATATTAATATACTAGCGATATAGTTACCGCCGCGAACGCGCTTTAAGACTATATATCTTAAAGAACGTTTAAGGACTATTATACCGACTTATATATACGTTCTCCGATCCTTAATCGACGCTAGCGAAAGGGATATTATTAATAATTACTATATTATATAAAGTTAGCTTATACTATTATTATAGCGCGCTAAGCTTAAATATACCTTAATATTTTAAGTTAATTTATTAGTATTTATAAGTAGTAAGTAGCTTACTTTAATTAAGTTATAGTTTTTTATATATCCTATCTATCTTTACTTTATATCTTATCGTATCTTATTATATCCTTTGTTTATCTTATCGTTATTTATACTTCGTGCGCGTTTATAGCATATCCTCTTTATACTTATTGTTTAAAATCGTCTTAATATTTACTAAGCGTAGCTTAAAACTCCTTCTTATTTTTCTTAGTTTTCCTCCTTTTCTCCGCTATTTCCCTTATCTTATCTTTTACTCCTTATCTTAGCTTACTATCGTTCTTTTACCTTGCCTTTATCTTTCTTTATTACGTTACTATATCGTCCTTTAAATTTCTTTTAAGCGATTATATCTTAAAAATCGCTAATTAGCTACTATATTAAATTAGCGTACTTATACTACTTTATTAAGACTTAGCGCTATCTCCGCTTTTTAATCTATCTTTACCGGGCTTACTTAATCTTCTTTATAATATACTTTAGTTAATTGTTTTTTTTAATTATTAGTAGTAGCTAATAATTATCGACTACTTAGCTAAGTTAAGGGTTATCCGCCGCGCGGCAGAGGAACTTTATATATAGTCTTTTATATACCCTCCTTAGTATATTAAGTTTTACTATATATAAGCTAACTACCTTTATTATAATATACTTTTAGTATAGCTAGTTAAGCTTTTAATAAGGCCTATCCGTAATATACTTCTTTATATTTAGCTATACTTTATCGCTTACTTAAAGTCTTTCCGCTAGCATATATAACTAGTTTACTATCTCTTTTTATTTTACTTATAACGCGGCGATCGCTATTTAAAGGAAGTCTGCGACCTTTTTTATCCTTCGCGTAAGGCTCCGTATGCCCTTTATATTTAGTATAAGCAGTCCCTTTTCTTATATAATTTAAATTAGCTTAATATCGTACTTATATATAGCGAAGAAAGGGCTTATACTTATTATTAATATTACTTAATTATTAAGCGCCGCTTAAGCGTAAAGTAGCTATACCGCTTAATTTTCTTACTTATAGTAAATATATATATAGAGGTATACTTATACCTCTTAGTTCGCGCGCTTTATCGCTTTATCGGTCTATAAGTAGTAAGTTAAACTTAGTTTCTTTTAAACCTTAGTTTATTAGTAAAATTCCTTTTAAAATTTCCTTATTTAATTTATCCTTTAATCTAAGATAATAAACTTTAGCATTTTATAAAAGCGGAAGTAGGATTATAAGAACTTAATAGTATATACTACTACTCTTATTATTAGTATCGCTTTTAAAGTTATTGCTTTTATTAGCTTATCCGTTATTACTTAAAGGTTTTAAGAGCCCTTATTCCTTATTAGTAGTAAGTCGACTATAAAGTTTTTTATTAAGTATATAAATAGCTATATAAAGGGCGGTAATAGTTAAAGAAGCCTTTTTTAAAGTTACCTTTAAATATACCCCTTACTATATAGCCTATAGTTCATAATAAGCTAATATACTATTAATAACTAGCCCGGCTAAAAAAACTCTTAAGCTAATATCGCGAGCGTCCCTTTATACTTTAAGTATCTTACCGCTATTAAGTTATATATCCGCTAAGCGATTAATACTTAAAGCTTATCTAGCTCTTCGTCCTCCTCCTCCTTAAAGTATTAAGCCTTACTTAGCACCTAAAGCCGGTTTTTAAAGTAAAAGCGCCCTCTTATATTAATTATATACTTATTTACTTAAACTTTTAATTACTATTTTAAGGTAAGCGACTAGTCGCTATTCCGTATTACTTAAAATACTACTTAGCACTCCTTATCTTTTCGTAATATCGCTATTTACCGCTTTTATATCTCTTACTTATTAAATATATAAGCTAGTTATGCTTATTCCTTAAGTACGTCTTAGCTTAAGTTTAAGTTAAGTTTTAGCTAAACTTTACCTTTATTCGCCCCGCCTTTATCTTAAAGTATAAAGTTATTTCTTATATTTATATAAGCGATTAACCTTATATTCTCTTCCTTTACTTATATTATTGCGATAGTGCGCTCTTCTTATACTAATCGTCGTAGGAGGTTTACGTGCTTACTACTAAGGGGGACTTAATATCTTATTAATCGCGCGGTATTTAAGATTATCTATACTATATATCTTATTTCCTTTTTATTAAATGCTCCTTTTAGCTTATTTTAATCGCAATACGATAAAGCGTTAAGTACTACCGCTAACCTCCTTAAGCGGTACTTTAATATAAAGTTATATAAAGTAAGCTTTATCGCTTATTTACTTTACTTCTTATTTAACTTTCTTTTTATTATAAAGTACTTTAAGTTCTTATAGTTTATTAGCACTATAAACACGAGTATATTATATAACTTTACTATAAAAAAGTCTAAGTATTATATAATTATAAGTAACTCCTTATTATAAATTTAGTAGTTATACTCCGCTATATTAAGTTATTTTAAGAAGAAACTTATTAAGTATTATATTTTATTTAGTCTTACTTATATTAATATACCGCTTATTATATATTTAAAGTAGTTTGTCTTTAAGTATATTTCCTTTTTAAAGTTATATAGCTATAGTATTAGCGCGTTATAAAATACTTCTTAAAGAAACTTAAACGCGGCTTAGTGCTTATCGGTCTATAAAAATATTGCGTTTTTTTATAAAGGCTATTTAAGCACTAGGAGGCCTTAGTATAAAGCGGGATAAAGGTATAGTAGTAATTTATAAACTTAAGAAAGCTTTAAACGCCCTTTATATTCTTTAGTGCTTACTATATTTAGATAGCTTAGATCTTCTTTAAGTTATACTAAACCTTACTTTTAGCGTATATAATAAAACTTAAGTACTTTACTTCTTTTATTATAAATAGGTTTAGTATAAGGCCTACCTCTTATAACTTTTTAAGCACCTTTACTACCTTATTTTAGTAGTCGTGGAGCGACCTTAATAAATAAATTAAAACGTTTTTTATATACGCTATAACGAACTTATAAAGGTAGCCTTTTAGCACTTAGTTAGTATAGCGTTAAAAGGTAGCCGGCGTTTTTATAAGGCTAAATAAGTATACTTACTACTTAAATAGTCCGAACCTTATTTAAAAGGCCGTCTTAAACTTATAGCCCTCCGTGATTTTAATCTTATAAAACGCTATAATAACGTTAAGTTTCGTAAACTAATATACCTTCGCTAGTATCCTTAGCGTTTTAATAATTAATAGTAGTATATACTAATCCCTTTTTATAATTATATTTAAGGCTTAGTAGTTATAGTAAAAGCATAAGTAGCTATTAGCCTTCTTTATAAATAATACTAGCGCCGCGGCTAACAAACTGCTTAAGCGGATAAGGTTCGCTTTTAGTAGCTTATTTAAAGTCTTTTAAAGGATAAGGAGTTCTTCTTTTAATATATCGTTAAAGGGCCTTTATAGTAATAGCGGCTCCTTACCGTCCTTATTTAAAGTAAGATAGATCTTATAGTTTACGCTTAATCGGAATAAGGGTTACTTAAGTGCCTTCGTAGGTGTAAAAAGGTTTAGATAAGCTTATAGTGCTTAAGCCGGGATATAGTTTGCTAGGTCGACCGGTATCTTTAGCTTAAAGGCCCTCTTTACGTCCTTTATTATAACTACCCTTATGTTAAGCGCCTATCGTCGCCCCTAGTTATCCTTTTAAGCCTTTTTTTATCGGCACTTTACTACGAAGATAAAGGCGCTTACTAGCTTCGCTTCTTAGATATTTACAATCTTCGCGGCTTCTTTTAATTCTTAAAGGCCGATTTTAATCCCCGCTTTTCTATGCCGGATTTAATCCCTCTTAGCGTTATAAATTACCTTATTCTTTTTTATTTATAGTCTCCTTAAGAATATATTATAGCTTAACTTTAGTACTATATAGGTAAATATCTATTTTAAGAGCTTGTTAATCTTTATTTTAAACGCTATAATCTCTTTCTTTTAAAGCGTTAGTACGTCCTTTAAGAAAGGCTATAGCAGCCTCCTTATCTTATCTATAAAGGGTATTTATAGCCTTATCGCTACTCCCTTACTTACTATAGTATAGTAGTTATAGCTTATATCTATAAGTACATTAAGCCCCTTTTTTTTATTAATATTAACTTTTACTAGTACTAAGTTTAGTATAAGGTCCTTTTTTATTAACTTTTAAGCTATTTACTATTTCTCTTTCTCCTTTAGCGCTTAACTTTACGCTAAAGTTCCTCTTTTCTTAAATTAAAATCTACTTTAGTTACCTCCTCGGCTATAGCTATAGCTACTTATAAGGTTCTTTCTTTCTTCTTTTTATAAAAGCGGGCGATATGCTTTATTACCTTATAGGCGAAATACTTCTATATATTAAGCCGGCTTTATCCTCCTCCTAGCTAAGTTATAGCGTTAACTTTACTTATTAAGGTATTGCCTTTTAAGTCTTTTCGGTCTTAAGTCGCCCCCCTTATTACCTTTTTCCGGTCTTAAAATAGCTACTTAGTCTACTAAACCCTTTTTAGCTTTACCGAGATTTACGCTACCCGATTAGTATACGCTAAGAAGCTTAAAGTTAAAAAGTTAACTATCGCGAGTACCTCCTTAAAGCGAAGGCTTAAAGCGCCTTTTAAGAATGTAATCTATATATTATATAGCTACGACCCCCCTCCCGCCTTAAAGAGCCTCTGCTTAAACTTAAAGAGGAACGCCGCAAACGTTTAGTTCCCTCCTTATTTAATTATACAGATAGCCGCGGCCGCCCGCGATTAGATATTAATATTAAGGTAGATTAAATTAAGGTGCTTAAAGAATTCTTACTAATCGTAACCTTAATCCGCGCTTATATTATAATAAGTCGCTATAGTTTGCTATAGCTTAATATTTAAGTAGTTATAGATTAAGTAAAAAACCTCCTTTAAGCTTTAGAAAAAGTTTTAGTCAATCTCGTACTTTTTTTATATATATCGTGCTTAAGGCATAAAGTAGTAACGCTAGCGATCGAATTTTCTTAGCGCTAAAAGTAGCTTTTACTAGTCCTTTTTCTTTATTACCTCTTTTTTTATCGCAGGCATTATAGCCCCCGCTATTATATTATAAAGTAGCATTAAACTACTAATTAATAAGCCGGCCCTTTTTTATATATACGTCCTTACTATCTCCTTTAGCTTTTATATTAAGGCCTTAAACTAGCTTATTAGCTATTAAATCTATTACTAGCTTGCTTAAACTTAGTAGCTTGTTTTAATAGCCCTTACTTATAGTAAAAGGATTGCTTATTTAACCTTTCTTTAGATATCGGCCTCTCTTAGCCCTCCCTCCTAAGCCCTTTAAGCATAGCCCCTTTATACTAAGTAAGCTTCTTACTTATGCTATATTATAGTTAGTAAGTCTCTTTTTAAGTTATATAACCTTATTTAAAAGGAGCTTTAAATATATTAAGGGCCTATATATACTTAGTTTAGTAGTATATAGCTAAATAATTATTTATTTAAAGCTTAAGAAAGAAAGAGGAAATCTTTATTTAAGCTACGTAGCTTCGTACTTTATAAAAGTCGCTTAAGTAGCCTATACTTAAGTTAAGTTTAAGTCGAACTTAAGCTAAGTTTAAGTAAAGTCTTATATAACTTTAGCTATATATTAGCCCGACTTTAAGTTATTCGCTATAGTATAACTATAGCTCTTCTTATAGGATAGCTTATAATAAAAAGTAAAAATAAGATTATAAGAACTAAATAGTATATACTACTACTTTTATTATTAGTATTACTTTTAAAGTTATTGCTTTTATTACTTTATTTATTATTACTTAAAGGTTTTAAAAGCTTTTAGTTCTTATTAACGGTAAGTTAAATATAAAGTTTATTATTAAGTATATAAACGGCTATATAAAGGGCGGTAATAGTTAAAAGAGCCCTTTTTAAAGTTACTTTTAAATATACCCCTTACTATATAGCCTTTAGTTCGTAATAAGCTAGTATACTATTAATAACTAGCTTAGCTAAAAAAACTCTTAAGCTAGTATTATAAGCATCCTCTTACGCCTTAAGTATCTTACCGCTATTAAGTTATATATTTACTAAGCGATTAATACTTAAAGCTTATTTAGCTTTTTGTTCTCTCCCTCCTTAAAGTATTAAGCCTTACTTAGCACTTAAAGCTAGTCCTTAAAGCAAAGGCGCCCTCTTATATTAATTATATACTTACTTACTTAAACTTTTAGTTATTATTTTAAGGTAAGCGATTAGTTACTATTTTATATTACTTAAAATACTACTTACTACTCTTTATAATTTTATAATATTGCTATTTACCGCTTTTATATCTCTTACTTATCGAATATATAAGCCGGTTATACTTATTCTTTAAGTATATCTTAGCTTAAGTTTAGGTTAAGTTTTAGCTAAACTCCGGCTTTATTTGCCCCGCCTTTATCTTAAGGTATAAAGTTATTTACCTTACTTATATAAGCAATTAACTTTATATTCTTTTCCCTTACTTATATTATCGTAATAGTGTGCTTTTCTTATACTAATTATTATAAGAGGTTTATATACTTACCGCGAAGGGGGACCCGATATCCCGTTAATTACGCGCTATCCGGGATTTTCTATACTACGCGTCTTATCTCCTTTTATTAAATACCCTTTCCGGCTTATCTTAATCGCGGCGCGATAAAGCATTAAGTACTATCGCTAACCTCCTTAAGCGGTACTTTAATATAAAGTTATATAAAGTAAGCTTTATTGCTTATTTACTTTACCTTTTATTTAACTTTCTCTTTATTATAAAGTACTTTAAATTCTTATAATTTATTAATACTATAAATACTAATATATTATATAACTTTGCCCCTTAAAAGTCTAAGTATTATATAATTATAAGTAACTTTTTATTATAGATTAAGTAATTATACTCCGCTATATTAAGTCGTTTTAAGAAGAAACTTACTAAGTATTATATCTTATTTAGTCTTATTAATATTAATATACTACTTATTATATACTTAAAGTAATCCGCCTTTAAGTACGTTTCTCTTTTAAGGTTATATAGCTATAGTATTAGCGCGTTATAAAATACCTCTTAAATAAACTTAAACGCGGCTTAGTGCTTATCGGTCTATAAAAAGGTCGCGTTCTTTTTATAAAGGCTATTTAAGTACTATAAGGCCTTAGTATAAAGCGGGATAAAGGTATAATAGTAATTTATAAACTTAAAGAAGCTTTAAACGCCTTTTATATTCCTTAGCGCTTACTATATCTAAATAGCTTAAATCTTCTTTAAGTCGTACTAAACCTTACCCTTAGCTTATATAATAAAACCTAAGTACTTTACTTTTTTTATTACAAAGTTGTATTTTTATAGGTTTAGTATAAAGCCTACCTTTTATAACTTTTAAAGTACCTTTACTACCTTATCTTAATAATCGCGGAGCGACTTTAATAAGTAAATTAAAACGTTATTTATATACGCTATAACGAACTTATAAAGGTAGTTTTTTAGGACTTAGTTAATATAGTATTAAAAGATAGCCGGCGTTTTTATAAGGCTAAATAAGTATACTTACTACTTAAATAGTCTAAACCTTATTTAAAAGGCTATCTTAAACTTATAGCCCTCCGCGATTTTAATCTTATAAAACTCTATAACGATATTAAGTTTCGTAAATTAATATACTTTCGCTAGTATTCTTAGCGTTTTTATAATTAATAGTAGCGTATACCGATTCTTTTTTATAATTATATTTAGGGCTTAGTAGTTATAGTAAAAGCGTAAGCGGCCGTTAGCCTTCCTTATTAATAATACCGGCGCTATAACTAATAAACTGCTTAAGCGGATAAGGTTTGCTTTTAGTAGCTCGTTTAAAGTATTTTAAAGGATAAGAAGTTTTTCTTTTAATATATTATAAAGGGGCTATTATAATAGTAGCGGCTTCTTACTATCCTTATTTAAGGTAAGATAGATTTTATAGTCTACGCTTAGTTAAAACGGGGGTTACTTAAGCGCCTTCGTAAGTATAAAAAGGTTTAAATAAGCTTATAGTGCTTAAGCCGGGATATAGTCCGCTAGGTTTACTAGCGTTTTTAGCTAAAAGGCCCTCTTTATATCCTTTATTATAACTGCCTTTATATTAAGCGTTCGCCGTCGCCCTTAATCGTCCTTTTAAGCCCTTTTTTATTAGCACTCCGCCGTAAAGATAAAGTCGCTTACTAGCTTCGATTTTTAAATATTTGCGATCTTCGCGGCTTCTTTTAATCCTTAAAGCCCGATTTTAATCCCCGCCTTTTTATACCGGATCCGATCCCCCTTTATATTATAAACTACTTTACTTTTCTTTATCTACGGCCTTCTTAAGAATATATTATAGCTTAACTTTAGTACTATATAAGCAAATATCTATTTTAAGTGCTTGTTAATTTTTATCTTAAACGCTATAATCCCCTTTCTTTAAAGCATTAGTACGTCTTTTAAGAAAAGCTATAATAGCCTCCTTATCCTATCTATAAAAAGTATCTATAGCTTTATCGCTACCCCCTTACTTATTATAGTATAATAGTTATAGCCTATATTTATAAGTATATTAAGCCCTTTTTTCTTATTAATACTAACCTTTAGTAGTACTAAGTTTAGTATAAGGTGCTTTCTTATTAACTTTTAAGCTATTTACTATTTCTCCTTTTCTTTTAGCGCTTAACTTTATATTAAGGTTCTTTTTTTTTTAAATCGGAATTTACTTTAATTACCTCCTTAGCTATAGCCGGGGCTACTTATAAGGTTCTTTCCTTCTTTTTTTTTATAAAAGCAAGCGATATACCTTATTATCTTATAGGCAAAATACTTTTATATATTAAGCTAGCTTTATCCTTCTCCTAGCTAAGTTATAGCGTTAATTTTACGTATTAAGGTATTAATTTTTAAGTCTTTTTAGTCTTAAGTCGCCCCCTTTATTACTTTCTTTTAGCCTTAAAACGGCCACTTAGTTTACTAAACCTTCTTTAGCTTTACCGTAATCTACGCTACTTAATTAATATATACTAAAAAGCTTAAGGTTAAAAGGTCGACTATTATAAGTACCTCCTTAAAGCGAAGGCTTAAGGCGCTTTTTAAGAATATAATCTATATATTATATAACTATAACCCCCCTCCCGCTTTAAAGAGCCTTTACTTAAACTTAAGGAGGAACGCCGTAAACGTTTAGTTCTCTCCTTATTTAATTATACGGATAGCCGCCGCTACCCGCAATTAAATATTAATATCGAGGTAAATCGAATTAAGGTACTTAAGGAATTCTTATTAATTATAACCTTAATCCGCGCTAGTGCTATAATAAGTCGCTTTAGTTTACTATAGCCTTATATTTAAGTAATTATAAATTAAGTAAAAAACCTCCTTTAAGCTTAAAAAGAAGTCTTAATCGATCTTATACTTTTCTTATATATATCGTACTTAAGGCGTAAAGTAGCGACGCTAGCTATTAAACTTCCTTAGCGCGAAGAGTAGCTTCCGCTAGTTTGCTTTTTTTATTACTTCCTTCTTTATCGCGGGTATTATAGCCCCCGCTATTATATTATAAGGTAGTTTTAAGCTACCGGTTAGTAAGCTAGCCCCTCTTTTTATATACGTCTTTACTATCTCCTTTAGCTTTTATATTAAGGCCTTAAACTAGCTTATAAGCTATTAGATTTATTACTAGCTTATTAAAACCTAGTAGCTTATTTTAACGGCCTTTACTTATAGTAAGAGGATTGCTTATTTAACCTTAGTTTAAATATTAGCCTCTCTTAGCCCTTATTCCTACCTCTTTTAAGCATAGCCCCCTTATACTAAGTAGGCTTCTTACTTATACTAAATTATAGTTAGCGAGTCTTTTCCTAAGTTATTTAACCTTATTTAAAAGGAGCTTTAAATATATTAAGGGCCTATATATACTTAGTTTAATAGTATATAGCCGAATAATAATTTATTTAAAGCTAAAGAGGGAAGGGGGAAATTTTTATTTAGGCTATATAGCTTCGTACTTTATATAGGTCGCTTAAGTAGCCTATACTTAGGTTAAGTTTAAGTCGAACTTAAGCCGAGTTTAAGTAAAGTCTTATATAACTTTAGCTATACGTTAGCCTAACTTTAGGTTATTCGCTATAGTATAACTATAGCTCTTTTTATATTATAGCTTGTAATGCTATTAAAAAGATATTTTAAAATAAATAAAATAACTTACTTAGTAGTTAGTATTATATAAAGTTAATCCTACCTTTTTTAATTACTATATATAGGCCGTTAATAATCTTTATTTACGTTTTTAGTAAAAACATTAGCGGATATAAATATTCTTTATATAATAATATAATATCTACTTTTCTTTTATCTTAGACTAGTATAAGAAATATAAACTAAACATTATATCTATGTTTAATACTTTTATCTTTATACTAAAGGTAATAGGTATTTATTATAGTTTACTTAGAATTAATTTAATATTAATTCGAATTAAATAAAAAGAGTATATTATATGTTTTCCCTTAATACCTATTTAAGTTAACAAGGTAATTATGCTCCCGCCTATTATTAAAGGCTTAGCTAGTAATTACGTATTAAAGTTAAGCGTATTAAGATTAAAACTATAAAAAGCAAGGCTAGAAGAAATATTACCTTTATTAAGCCTTTATATATATAATGTATTAATATCCAAACTATATATTAATCCTATAGCAAAGTAGATATATAAACATAGTTATTAATAAGTATAATACTTATAATTAAAATCAATTTTATTAAATTAAATTGCTAAATTAACTTACTTTAATTTAAAGCTAATTCGTTTTATACTATTTATAAACAATAGATTTTATTCAAAACCTATTAGTAGTCTATATAGAATAACGTATATAAAAGAATAATATAAAAAACTTTTATAATATTTTACTAATAGTAACTAATATATTTTAAAGATATATATTTCTATTTTAAATAAAAGCTAGTTAATAGCGGAAAGGTAAGTTTAATCGCTATATACTAAACTACTACGTATTAATAACTAGATCCTAAAGAGAATAATTTTTAATTAAGACATAAGGTTTATATTAGAGTTTTAATAGACTTTAGATTAAGCTTTTAAATTAAAACCTTTAATATATATTACTTAGTACTTTTAACTTAATAGCTTATAAAAAAAGTAAGACTAACTTTTTAAAATTATACTGCAATTTTATACTATTAACTCTTTAGATTTATTTTTAACTTATATATAAATAGTTTTATAAATTAGCTTAAAGAATTTCTTTCCTTAGTAGTTTCTATAGCTTAAGTAAGCTTATTAAAGGAATAAGAATAAGTAATAAGCTTTAGTCTTTTTACGATTATTTATACTTATAGAATTAACATGTTTTATAAAAAGAAGTAAAGTTAGTTTTTACTTATACTTTAGCTACTATAAAAATAAATTATAATAAGAAATACTACTTATAAAAGTTTAAAGCTAACGATTAAGTTTAGCTATAGCTTAGTAAAAGATACTAAATTATAAATAGTAAGCTAATAAAGCTTAAGAAAAAAGTATACTAAGCTGTTTAATATAAATGCTAAAGTAAAATAGCTTATATATAAGTTTAATATAAAAAGATTCTTTTATATCTATTTAGTTATTTTAGTAGTATAACGACGTTTAGTAAATACGCTGGCCGCGCGCTTAAAGCTAGTATAAAACGAAAAAAAGCTTTACTTAAATAAAGAAAAAGTTAAAAGAATTTAAAAAAAGAATATAATAAAGGAAAGCGGCGAAAGGCTTAAAGGTAAGTTTTTTATAGCTTATAAAATAGCTAAATAGCAATAACTTATAAGTAAATAAAAAGATAGTCTTTTACTAAAAATTAAAAAAGCTTTTTATTAAGTTTAAGAAAAGCTAGCTACTTAAGTAGTTTAAATAAAACTATAATACGCTTTTTTTTTAACTTAATATAAAAGATTTTAGATAAGATAATAAAGTAGTTAATCTTAAGTATAAAGCTAAAAAGCTATTAAAAGTTATAAAAACCTATAACTTATACTGCTTAAGCAAATTAGTTATTTTATAATAATATACTGCTATTTACTTTTTATAATAAGGCTTTTTTAGCTTTATAATATACTTATTTAAAAATTCTTTTACTACCTACCTTTTTATTTTAACTATATTTCTTATAGCTACTTACTTAAGCTTATTATACTTTACTTTTATAAGCTAAACGTATAGCTAAGTATATAGTAAAAGCTTTTAATAGAACTTACTACTTATATTTATTATTTACTTAACTACTACTAATAAGATATATTAAAAGAACGATTAATAAAGTAAAAACAATATATAATAAACAGAATATTAAAACGAAATTAAAAAGCTATTACTTAGCACCTTCTTTAACTTTAGTTTTATAATGCTTTATTAAAATATAAACCTTTTCCTTATTTACGGGAGTTATTATAAACTTTAAGCGGCTATATATAAACTCCTTACTTAGGTTTTAAAGATCTTTAATAAAAAACGCTATTAGTTTTACGAAGTAAACCCTGCGACTTAAAAACAATATTTACAGATTTCTATAAGATCTTTTAAACACTTGTTTTTAACTAAGAAAAGATTTTTAAAAATATAAAACGGATATTTATAAGAGACTTTAAATATAGGTTACCTTACTTTTTACTTAGAAAATGATTTAAAAGATATAAAATAAACATTACTACTATTTTAATAGGATATTAAAGGGTTTTTATAGAATATTTTAACTATAGTTAAACATTTTTTAATTAAAGGAAATACTATAAAACATTGAAAATATACTTTTCTATAATTTTTAAAAGATATTAAAGAATATTTAAAAGATTTCCTTAAGTATAACTTAAAGTATTTTAACTAATCTTATATTGAGTTTATTTAGTTATTCTATAAACATATTTATAGTTTATTTATAAACTTATAATAAAAAGCTAGCTAGTATAGTTAAGAATCCTAAAATTTAACTTTAAGGGCTAATTAAAAATAGCTAAGTATACTTTAAAGACATAAATATTTAAAGCTTTATAGTTTAAAAAAAGTTAAAAAGTGAAATTAATATTATTTACTATTTTATAAATTAATAAACTTAATTTGCTATAAGTAAACAAATAATAATATATATTATAATCAAGGTTTAAAAAAGAGTTATAAGTAAGACTATTTAATATAAATTAAGCTAAGGACTATTTATTGTTTATAAACTTAAATATATAGTATATTTTACTATTTATTAACTAGTAAAAAGATTATTTACTTTTTTTAAATAAAAAAGCTTATTATTTATTTATATTAATATATTTTTAAAGAATTCCTTTTAGCTTTTTATACTTCTTCTATTTTTTCTTTAATATAATTTAAGAAGAAATTAAGGGCTAGCGTATATTTAGTTTAGTAGTATATAGGTAAATAACTGTTTATTTAAAGCTAAAAAAAAAGAAAAACTCTAGTTAAGCTATATAGCTTTATACTTTTAAGTAGCGATTAAACAGCTTATACTTAAGTTAAGTTTAAGCTAAAGTTAAGCTAAGTTTAAGTTAACTCTTTTTTAACTTTAGCTATATATTAGCTTAACCTTACGGTATTTACTATAGTATAACTATAGCTCTTTTTATAATATAGCTTTTAATACTACTCTTTCTTAAGCTATTATATAGTATTATATCTAATATTAGTACTTTACTTTTAACTTTACACTAAATATTAATTATTATAGTGATTTCTTTAATATTTATATTATACTTATTATTATATATTAATATATCTTATTTAATACTTCTATATTATAGTATTTAAAGCATTATATACTTTTTACTTTATATTACTATATTACTTTTTTTAATGCTAAAGCAGCGTAGTATTCTTCTTTTACTTACTGCTTTTATTAGTGCTTAAAGTATATTTTACCTCCTTACTACCTTTGTTTTTTAAGTATAAATACCTTTTTTAAAAAAATTACTAATTTCTATTAAACGCGCGCTGACTTTTATTATAGTTTTACTACGCTACGCTTTAATATATTTACTTTAGCCCTTTATGCTTAATCTCTTGCTTACTTATAAGTATCTTTTTTACTATACCTTTTAGTCTGCTTAGTAATTATCTACTACTAGTATTATATTAGTATTTACGCTTATTAATATTACTTAAGAAGCGGAGTATAATACGTAGGAAATTATATAGCGCCTTTTTTACTTAATATATATAAAACGTATAGCGTTTTTAATACGGATTTTTAGTATAAAGTATGTTAAAATTAGGCTTTGCTTTAAGCTTATAAAGACTTCTCTTATACTTATACTAGTTTTTAGTATTTACTTATACGTTTTTATTTTTAGATAGTATATAATATAATACTAACGTAATATTAATATACTAGTAATATCGTTTTTAATATAAACGCGCTTTAAAGCTAGATATTTTAAAAAACGTTTTCAAACTATTATATAAACTTAAATATATATTTTTAAACTTTAAATAAATGTTAACTAATAAAGTATTACTAATATTTCTTATAGTATAAAGAGTTAGTATATACTATTATAATAGCGCGTTAAGCTAAAATATACTTTAATATTTTAAGTTAATTTATTAATATTAGCTAATAGTAAGTAGCTTGCTTAAATTAAGTTTTAGGTTCTTATATGTTTTATCTATATCTATACTTTTTCTTATTATATCTTATTATATGTTTTTTTATCTTATTATTATTTATACTTAAGTTATATTTAAAGTATATTTTCATTATGCTTATTAATTATAGGTATTTTAAATTAACTTAGTTTAGCTTAAAACCCCTTTCCTTTTCTTATTTTCTTTTTCTCCTTACTATTTTTCTTGTTCTTTATTTTACCCCCCGGCCTTATTTACTATTGTTTTTCTACCTTAACTTTATTATTTCTTATAGCATTATTATACTTTTTCTTAAACTCTTTTAAAGCAATTATATCTTAAAAGTCGCTAATAAGCGACTAAGTTAAGTTATCGTACTTTTACTACTTTATAAAGATTTAGCGTAACTTTCCTCTTTTAATTTATATTTCCTAAGTTTATTAAATCTTTTTTATAACGTATTTTATTTGATTATTCTTTTAAAATACTAATAATAGCTAATAATAATTTACTACTTTACGAAGTAAAAGGTTATCCGCTATATAGCAAAGGAACTTTATATATAGTTCTTTCTATACTCTCTTTAGTTTATAAAGTTTTCCTATTTATAAGCTAAGTACTTTTATTATAGTAGACTTTTAATATAGCTAATAAGGCTTTTAATAAGGCTTACTTATAGTATACCTTTTTATATTTTACTAAACTTTATTACCTATTTAAAGTCTTTTTGTTAGCGTATATGTTTTATTTACTCTTTTTTCTTCCTTTATTTATAATATAGCAATAAGTATTTAAAAAAAGTTAATAACCTCCTTTAATTTTTATATAAGGTTTTATACGCTTTTTACGTTTAATATAAGTAGTCCTTTTTTTATATAATTTAAATAAGCTTAAAATTATAACTATATATTAAAAAGAAAAAGCTAATACTTATTAGTAATACTACTTAGTTATTTTATACTATTTAAGCATAAAGTAGCTATACTTTTTTAAATATCTTACCTATAATAAATATATATATAAAAGTAGGCTTATACCTTTTAGGTTATATACTTTATTATATTATTAGTTTATAGGTAGTAAGCTAAGCTTAGTTTTTTTAAAACCTTAATTTATCTATAAAAGTCTTACTAAAACTACTTTATTTAGTTTATCTTTTAGTTTAAAATAACAGACTTTAGTATTTTTAAAAGCGGAAATAGGATTATAAAAACTCTATAGTATACGCGATTACTTTTGTTATTAATATTGATTTTAGCGTTATTACTTTTATTAGTTTATTTATTATTACTTAAAATATTTTAAGCCTTTAGTCTTAATTTAAAGTAGCTTAACTATAAAGTCTATTATTAAGTATATAAACAGTTTTACAAAGAGGGGTAATAATTAAAAAAGCCTTTTTTAAAGATATCTTAAAATATACTTTTTAATTATACTATTTATAGTTTATAATAAGCGAGCGTACTATTTATTATTAGCCCGGCTAAAAAGATTTGTAAGCAAATATTAAAAACTTCTTATTATATCTTAAGTATCTTACTATTATTAAGTTATCTATTTACTAAGCGATTAATATTTAAAGCTTATTTAGCTTTTTATTTAACCTCTTTTAAAAGTACTAAGCCTTATTTAACACTTATAAGCGGTCTTTAAAGTAAATACGCTTTTTTATATTTATTATATACTTACTTACTTTAACTTTAAATTACTATTTTAGCGCTAATAATTAATCGCCTTTTTATACTACTTAAAATACCGCTTATTGCTTTATATCTTTTTATTATATTACTATTTATTTCTTTTCTATTTCTTCTTAATTGAATATATAGGCCGGCTATACTTATTCGTTAAGTGCTTTTTAACCTAAATTTAAATTAAGTTTTAGCAGAACAATTAAGAAGTAAATAAGTATAAAAAAAGCAAGTACGTAGCTATAAGTAAGGGTATTATAAAGATATAAAAAGTATATAAAAAGGTCAAAAAATAGTTAAGATATATATATATAAGGTTAATAATCTATATAAAGTAAAAAGAGGACTAAGGCCTCCTTATAAAAACAATTCCTCGGCTATAAGTTACTTAAGTATTATAGAATCTAAACAGCTATGCCTAGACTCCTTACTTTACTCTTAAGAAGCCTTATAAAACCCCGCGACGGGAACGCTTAAAGCACGCACAATAAAGGCTCGCCTAAGGAAATATAACGGATATTACTAGTCGGACCTTAATAAGGTTTCCGAGATATAACTATAAAGGCTTAAAAGCTTATCCGACTATAATTTATAATCTTTTTTACTATAAAAGATACTTTAAAAACAATTAAGCGGATTCTGTTAGTATTTTTAAATAATATCTAAGGATTTCTATAAGATATCTTAATTATAATTTAACCCCTTTTTAACTATAAGAATACTTAAAAAGATATAAGATAAACTTTACTATAATTTATAAGGGATATCTTAGGATATTTAAGGGATTTCCTTAACTATAATTTATAGTATTTTTAACTAAGCTTATAGTTAGTTTATTAAGTAATTTTATAAGGATATCTACGGTTTTTTTTTATATTAACGATAAATAAAAGGATAGTATAATTAAAGATCTTAAGAATTAGCTTAAAGAACTAAGTATAAAGTAGCTAGCTATACTTTAAAAAAAAAGATACGCTTTTTATTATTTTTAAACCTTTATATACGTTTATATATAGTAATTAGTTTATTATATTAAAATAATTAATAGTAATTAGTTTATAGTAATAGTCTTAACTAGCAGTAATCTATCCGCGCCTTTTCCCCCTATATTTATACTATAAAGCATAGTAAATAATAAAATTTCTTACTTATCTAAACGGAAATCCTTTTAATATCTACTAAGCTAAAAGCTACTATTTCGCACGATTAAGTACTTATCTTATAAAAAGTTAGATACTAAACGATATTTTTTTTAATAAGAAGCTCTTATTAGCCTTTAAGTTAAACTTTAATAATAACCACCTCTTTCTTAACGCGCTTATAATAAAACTTTAATATAAGTTAGCTATAAAAGTAGAAAAGGCCGCGGCTTACTAAGTATTTTAGTTTAATAATCTCCTTTACCCCTTTTTAAGGTACTATACTATAATAGCCTATAAAGCTAAATAAGATATAAAATAAGTTCCGCTTAGCTAAGCTAAAATTACCGCTTTTTAAAAGGCAATCCGCTTTTAAAATCCTAATTAAAAATATACTATAAAACGATAAAACCTATAAGACTAAGTAAACTAAATTTAGTATTACTTAAACGGATTAATGATTTTTTAAATAAAAGAAGTAAGGATAAGCTAACTTTAAAACCTTTTAGCTTCTTAACCGCTAAATACCCTCCGGATTAAGCTTATAATAAATTTACTCTTTCCTTAAGACGATAAGTTTAGTAGATACTTTTACTATCTACTATTAATAAAGTTTAGTTAAAAGGCCTTAACCGGAAATCCGCTTTAAAGGATACTTAGTAGTTTCTTAGTTTAGTATTACTATTTAGCCTTATTTACTTTAGCCTCGCTAATTAAGGTATTTTTAAGACTTTTAATTAATAAAAACGAGCCTTTTACGCTTAAGGCCCCGCAGCGTACTGGATTTTAAAACGCGTTTATAAATAAAAGGTTAAGCGCTTAGTAAAAGTATTAAGACTAAGACTTTAATAATAAGCGATAACGACGCGGTAAGGGATACTTTTAGTAAGCTAAACCTATGTATACTAAGTATATAGATACTAAGATTAAGTATAGCTTTAAGCCCTTTAATAAGAATAATAATAATATTAAATAAATAATTCTTAAATCTCTTTTAAGTATTAAGAAAAGAAAATACGCTTGCTAAGCCTTAAAAAAAACCTTAACTATAAGCTAAAGATATACGGAGATTGAACTTATTAAGACTACTAAAAGTATCCTTTAATAAAGTTTAAGAAGATAATAAGGCTAGTACGTTTTAAAGAGTAAACTATTTTATTTACTTTATCCGCTAAAATACTAATAAAAGCAAGGCCTATATAAACGGATTAGCTATTTAATTGCCCTTTTTCTTCTAAGGAAGTATACCGGAATAGTATTTTAAAGACCTTTTAAAACTATAATAAAAAAGGCTTAGCGAGCTTAGTATTAAACTAAGCTAATAAATCTCCGCCTTATAAAAACGGTTTAAAATCTACTTAAATATAGCAGTATAAGTACTTAATAAAAAGCACTTTATTATTAAAGATATAATAATAAGATTTAACTTTAAGTTTTAGATATCGCGCTTATAATATAAAGCTAAGGCCGCGCTTTATTAGCTAAACTACTTAATTATAGTAATTTAGTAAAAGCTAGATATCTATTTATAAGAATCTTTATAACATTAAGTAAAAGGTAAGGATATTAATAAATAGATTAAAAAATATAAGGAAATTCTTTTTTAGCTATAAATTAAATATACTTAAGGATCTTAAAAGCACTTATTAGCATAAAAAAAATAAGTTTAACCTTTAAAAAGGCGAGGGCTAACTAGCTATACCTTATACATACTTAAAGGATAGTTTAAGACGCCTTAGCTATCTATTAAAGGCTTATTAAGGCCGCGGGTTACGTTTTTAAACCGCTTAATAAAGGCGGATATATTATAAGCCTTATAGCGCTTACTACGTTAAGGGAGAAACCTATTTAAATAGCTTAAGAACTAAGCTAAGGTCTTTTATCTTAAATAAAAAAGAACCTTTAAGACTATACGCTTATTAACGTTAAAGCTAAAGCGGGTATACTTTATAACTAAAGAAAGAACTATAAAAAAGACTAATAATAATTAAAAGAATAAAAAGTAGAATATAAAAAGAGCTTAAATATATTTTAATAAAAGCTTAAAAGAAATTGTAATTTATATTATAATAGACTTAGTTTAAGAGGCTAATAAAGTATATAGATTTTATAGCGAAGCATTCCTTTTAAAGAATAAGCTTTATTAATATTTTAAAGATAAATACCCCCTAAACCTTAGCTAAGACGTTACTATATAAAGACGTAGCTTAGTATAATAAGTAGTTATTCGGAAGCTATAAAGCGTTTAAATAGTTAAGGCTTCTCTTAATAATTAACCGTTATGCTTTAATAAGCCGTTACGATTTACCTATATACGCTTACTAGTTTATAAAAGAAAGGCCTAAAATAAGTATTAAAGCCTATATAGATATTAAAGTAAACTAAAGCCTTATTTAAGCTAACTTAATAAAGACCTCTTAAGGTATAACTATAAACTCCTTTTAACGAATTCCTATTTAAGGAGTAAGAAAGATAGCTACTATTAAAGAAGTATAATTTACCGCGTATATACTAAAAAGGCTAGATAGTAGCCTCGCGGTTATAAAAGTAAGGATTAGTGCTTAGATAGTAAAACGCTTAGCGGCTAATATATTACTTAGCTAAGATTTTCTAGTTCTTTATTAAAAGGACTTTATTAACTTTATATTAGTCTTATAAATTAAGGCCTATAAAAGGATTTAAGCTAAAGTTAAGATAGTTTAGCTAAGACTAGCAATATATAAACAGGTAATTTACTTAATTGCTATAATAATTTTAGCTAGTTTTAGCTATGCCTTACTTATATAAGTCTAGGCGCCGCTCTTAAGGCGTAATATAATATTCTTCGTTAACGACCTTAAGCTTACCCGGATAATACTATAGGATTATAAGAGCTTTAAAGCAATAAACTATTTTAAGGAACTATTAATACTTTACTAAAGCTAAAAAGTAAGGATAATTACGGACTTTAATAAGTAGTTCCGGCTATATAAAAAGGTTAACGCTATAACTCCTTTAGCGGAAGTCTTTATAGAAAATTCGGATAGGATAGACCCCGCTAAGGACTTTTTATAAAAGGATTTAATATTAAACTATAAGCTTAAAATTAGCTAAACTAAGGACTTACTTAAACTTATTATTAATAAAGGCGTTTAAATTTATACTAAGGACTTAAAATACGTATTATAAGTCTAAATTATCCTTTAATTATTTCCCTGCCTTTAAAGGAATAAAGAAGTAGTATATATAAACGAATTTAAATATATATATATTCCCTTAATAAAAAGTAGCAATACTAATAAGTCGTATTAAGATTATACTTATTTAGCAATAAGGATAAGAAGGTAATAAATACGATATTTAGCTAGCTAATAAAATAAGGACGATTAAAACGAGTTTATAAGCCAACTCCGTTTATAGCGCTAGTATTTATAGTATAAAATATAGTAAACGGAAAAGAAAATAAATAAGTAGTTATAAACTTATAGGGGAGTAACGCCGTTATTACTTTAAATGCTTACTTAATACCTCTTTAAAGCAATATAGCTAAACGCTTTAAAGAAAGGAAGTTTATTAATATAATAAACGTATAATTGTTTTTTTAGTAGTTCTTAGTTTACTAAGACTACTAAGAAAGGTTTATAGTTATAAGCTATTACGGGCTAAAAAGATTATTAATTATACTTATAGGCTTTAAGAACTGCTTAGTATATACTTAAAGGTTTTTTAATAACGTCCTCCGTAGATACTAAGAATATATAGTAGCTTATATCGATAATATTATTATTTACTTTAATATAGCTTAAAAATACGTTTAATACTTAAAGGTAATATTCTACGCTATTTATAATAATAATATTACCTTATCTAAACTAAAGTCTTTCTTAGTATACCCGTTAAAATAGCTCCTTTAATTTAAAGCAAACGCTATTAGCTTAATAAATATAGATAAACGCGTATAAGCCTTTAAGGATATCGCGTTCTTAAGGAATCTTTAATAGCTTAAGAAGTAAATCGGCTTTATAAAGTAGCTACGCTATATAGTCTTATATTTCGCTAAGAAAGTTATTATCTTATAAAAACGAAAGATAAAGCTATTTTAAGTAAGATAAGAAGAAAGAGTCCCTTTAAAGGGCTAAGGATAAGTATAATATACCGCGAAAGCCGCTTTTTAGCTTATTTTAAAAAAAGAAAAGGCCTTCGCGGATCTAACTAAAAAACTTAATAAGCTTTAAACGATTTATTACTTTAACCCCGCCTAATAACTATTAATCTAAATCGATATATCTAGAGAATATAAAGTAGCGGCTATAGCTTTTTACTTAAAAAAGGCATAAAATAAGATAAAAAGACGCTATTAGCTTAAACTAAAGTCTAGCTTATTATTTACTTAAGCCGCGCCTTTTAAAGCGGAGAGCCTTAATACTAGCTTATAAAGCTCGAAATAGCTAGTTTAATATAAGTAATCTAAAAATTATATATTATAGTACTATCTATAAAAACGCTATAAGTAATCGTCTTTATTATCTATATAAGTACTTATAGAAACGTATACTAAAGATCCTTATTGTTTATAAATATAAAATCTAATAAAAAGCTAATCTTTATATCTTAATACTTAAGCTAATTCCCGCTTAAAGTATACTATACTTTAAGCGTTAAAAACGTCGTGCTAAACGCTTTCTTTTATTTATAATATTAAGATAATAAGCCGGTATCTTAAAACTAAGACATAAAATTAAAATATATTTAAGAAGATAAGATAATAAACTATATATTCTTTTATATAGAAGTATTAATTAAATTACCGCTCCGCTAAAAAGTTATTTACGGATATATAAAGGATATATAGTAAGTAAAGATTATTATATAGCTTAGTAATAAAAACGGTAGCCTTAAACCCTTATGTTTTTAATCGTAAAAGTTGCTATATATTACGGAGAACGATAAACGCTAGAGACTATATATCTTTAAGACCTATATTAAGGAGATTGTTAAAAACGCTTACGCTAAATATCCTTATACTAGCTATACCTATATATAATAAGATCTATTTAAGAGCTTCTTAATCTTATAGCTTAGTAAATAAATAAATAAGGTCGTAAATAGCTATAACGCTTATAACTATAATTAAACCGATTAAGGTAAGATATTAAAGTAGCTTATTTTAATTTAAAGCTTACCGGTTTTATACTAAATAATAGTAATAGACTTTATTACTAAGCTCTTAGTAGTTTAAGCTAAATATTCGTTATAAAAAGAGCTTATAAAGAGCTTTCTTAATACCTTACTAACTATAACTAATAAACTTTTAAAGATATATCTCCTTATTTTAAGCAATAACTAAGTTATAGTAAAAAACTAAGTATAAGCATTATATACTAAGCTACTCTGCGTTAATTAAGGGATTTTTAAGGGGATAATCTTTAATTAAGATATAAAGTTTATTTTAATATTTTAGCAGACTTAATAATAAGCCTTTAGATTAAAGCTTTTTATATTTACTACTTAGTACTTTTAAACTAACGGCTTATTAAAAAGGCGAAACTAAACTATAAAAATCGCGCTATAAACTTTTACCGCGGATTTTCTAAACTTATACTAAACTAATACGCTAATTGCCTTTTAGTTTAGCCTTAATAATTCCTTCTTTTTAGTAATTTATATAGCGATAAGTAAGCTTATTATAAAGATAAGAATAAATAACGGCCTTTAGTTCCTTAATAACTACTTATACCTATAAAACTAAAAGGTTTTATAAGAAAAAGCTAAATTAGCTATTGCTTATACTTAAGCCGCTATAAAAATTAAATATAATAAAAAATACTACTCGCTAAATTTTAAGCTTAGCGAATAAGTCTAGTTATAACTTAATAAAGGTTACTATATTATAGATAGTAGACTAGTAAAGCTTTAAAAAAGATATACTAAGCTATTTAAAGTTACCGCTAAAGTAAGATAGCTTATATACCGGTTAAATATAAAAGGATCTTTTAATATCTATCTAAGTATTTTAATAGTATAATTACGCTTAGTAAATAAGCTAGCTATATGCTTAAGCTTAGTTTAAGATAAAAGAATACTTTCCTTAAATAAGTAAAAAGTAAAACGAATCTTATAATGTTATATAAGAAAGAAAAGCGGCGGAAAGCTAAAAAAGAAGTTCTTTATAGCTTAAAAAGGCTAGCTAAGTAGCTATAACTTATAAGTAAACGAAAAAGCAATCTTCTTACTTAAAATTAAAAAAGCCCTTAAAAAATCATAAAAAAAGTTAGCTACTTAAGTAGTTCGGATAAAAGTATAATACGCGGCCTTTATAACTTAATATAAAACTCTTAAACTAAGAGAATAAAGCGGTTAAGCCTAGGTATAAGACCTAAAAGCTATTATAGGTTATAAAAAACTATAACTTACTACGCTTAAGGTAATTAATTATTTTAATAATAATATACCGCTATTTACCTTAAGTAATAACGCTCTTTTAGCCTTATAGTATACTTATTTAAATTCTTTTTACCGCCCGCCTTTTCTCCTTTCCTTTTTTTTTATAATTATATCTCCCTTTACCGCTAGCTTTAGCCCGCTATACTTTACTTACTTTTATATATATAACTTACTTTACCTTAAGCTTACGATCTTTATACTTTTATTTTAAGTCTTCTTATTATTTAATGTCTTTTATAGCTAAGACTAGCTATTCCGTAATTACTTTTTTAGCTACTTTCTTATAAGCCCTTACGCTTTTAATATAAAGGATATAAGCGGGCGCTTAAGCTTTATAAAAATAAGGCGGCTATTCTTTATAGCTTTAAGTCCTTTAGCAAGAGTTAAAACCTTTAGGTTTAAGCCTCTATATAAACTTATACCGCATTTTATAACCGCGCTTAAGCTAACGGATTTAACTTAAATTATAGTACTATAAAAAACGGCTTATACTACCCTTTAAAAATACTTAACTTAAACGACTTACCTCTTAGCCTTATATTATAGCGTAGTTTAAATAGCCGGTTTTGCGGAAACTTAATTATACCTCCTGCTTAGCTTTTACTATCTAAAAGCCGCCGCCGCCTATATATTTTTTAAAGCGTACTTAAAAATCTTAATTATTAAAATAACTAGCCGATATTTAATGCCCTTAAGTTAGCTAACCTCGCTATAGTCTTAAGATTTATAATAGCTATTTTAGCTAGTAAAAACTTACTTTAGCTTAACGATTAAAATAATATTTACGCTATCCTTAACTATATATTTAAGGCTTAGCTTAACTCGTTTATAGCTAGGTTTATAGCGGCGTTTAAAGCTATTATAGCTAAAACCCTATCTCGCTTTTTATATAGTTTAGTCTACGCTTTAAAATCCCCCTTTTAGCTTATAGCTACTATAAGCCTTAAAGACCTATTTAGTCTTACTTAATAAACGCTCTTTCCCCTCGCTACTATACTTAGCTTAGCTATATAAAAGGATATAAGAGCTTTATTATAGTTTATTTACTATCCCTCCTTAATTAAAGGAGATAGTAATAATTAGCCTTATAATATATTCCGCTGCTTAATTTTATAAAAGCCGCTAATAATAACTAATATAATCCTTAATAAACTTAGCTTTATAGGCCTAAACTTTAGTAATAAGATTATAATAATTTAAAGTTTCCGCTTCGCTATAAACTATACTAAGTTTTACTTATAGGCTTATAAGGAGTTTAAACGCAACGAAACTTTAACTTAAGCAATAATGTTCTTAGGCTTTAATATCCGCTTTATCGGCTATACTAACTATACGCTTTATATTCTCGCCTTAAAGGCCTTTTTTATAAAGAGGTTCTTTAAGACTATTAAATATATTTTAAACTTTAAAAGTAAGAAGTTAAGCATTAAGGCTATAAAGGACCTTATTACCCGCTTTTAAGCGGGAATAAAAATGTTTAATACCTTAATACTAACTATACTTATTAATATTAGCGGGATAGCCTACTCTTACTTTAATACTTTTTTAGTAGCTAAACGCGCGTTAATCGGCAAAAAGGCATAAGTAGTAGCGATATATAAAAAAGATAATAAGTTAAAAAGCCTAGCGATAAAGAGCAAGGGATAAATATAATAGTAGTAATAAGTAAGATATAATATCTTGCTTATAAGCGGCTTATAAAGCTTATAAGTAATGTAGGAAATTTAGCCGCGGATTAAAAACGGCGTAAAAGGTAAGTAAGATAATAATATAAAATAAGGCCTAAATAAAGCTAGTCTTTTATAATATATCCTGCTAAGGAAATCGAATATTCTTTAGCGTAAAGACTTTTTATTACTTAATAAGTGCTTAAACGCACGCCTTAAAGGAAAGTTAAAAACCTTATTATAAGTTTTAGCTAAACGCGTTAATTGCTTAAATAAAAACGAAAACGTATAACTAAATAAGTAATAAGGATCTATAATAAAGCCGCTTACTTACTATCTTAAGCTACTTAGTTACTATCGGCCGGATAAGCTAAAAAAACCATTAAAAGAATAAGAATAGCATATTAATAATATAGTGTAAAAACGTTATAATAAAGCTATTACTTAGCGCTCCTTTTACTTTATTTTTACTTTAAACTAATAAAGATATTAGCTTTTCTTTCTTACTTAAGGGAGTTATTATAAAGACTAAACGGCTATGCTTAGACTCTTTGTTTAACTTTTAAGGAGCTTTACAAAACCTTATAATAAGAACGCTTAAAGTATATATTATAAAAGCTCGCTTAAGAAGATATAATAAATATTACCGGTTAGACCTTATTAAGGTTTTTAAAATATAACTATAAAGGCTTAAAAGCCTATTTAACTATAGTTTATAATATTTTTAACTATTAAGGATATTATAAAAACTACTAAGCGGATTCCGCTAGTATCTTTAAAGGATATTAAAGGATTTCCGCGGGATATCTTAATTATAGTTCGACTTATTTTCAACTATAAAGGCACCTTAAAAGATATAAAATAGACTTTACTACGATTTTTAAGGGATATTTAAGGATATTTAAAAGATTTCCTTAACTATAGTTTTTAGTATTTTTAACTAGGCTTGTACTTAGTTTATTAAGTAACTTTATAAGGATATCTATAGTTTATTTATATACTAATAATAAATAGAAAGATAGTATAGTTAAAGATCTTAAAAATTAGCTAAAAGAACTAAGTATAAAGTAGCTAGCTATACCTTAAAGAAAAGATAAGCTTTTAACTATTTCTAAAACTTTATATATGTTTATATATAGTAATTAGTTTATTATACCGGCTTATTTAGTAGTAATTAGTCCGTAGTACTAGCCTTAACTAGCGGTAATTAGTTTATAGTACTAGCCTTAACTAGCGGCAATAAGTCCGCGCTTTATCTCCTTATCTTAACGCTATAAAGTATAGTAATACTAGATTTTAAGATATATCTAAAATAAAAGGTTAAGCACTTAGTAAGAGTATTAAGACTAAGACTTTAATAATAAGTAACGAAAACATAATAAGCAATACTTTTAGTAAGCTAAACTTATTTATTCTTAGCGTATAAATATTAAGGCTAAGTATAGCTTTAAGCCTTTTAATGAAAATAGTAATAATATTTAACGAGTAATTTCTTAGTCTTTTTTAAGCACTAAGAAAAAAAGACACGCTTATTAATCCTTAAAAAAAACCTTAACTATAAGCTAAGGATATAAAGAGATTTAACTTATTAAGACTACTAAAAGTATCTTTAAACGAAGTCTAGGAAAACGATAAAGCTAGTATATCCCGAGGAGTAGACTATTTTATTAACTTTATCCGCTAAAACGCTAAAAAGGGCGAGGCTTATATAGATAAATTAGCTATTTAATTACCCTCCTTCCTTTAAGAAAGCGCGGTAGAATAATATTTTAAAGACCTCTTAAAACTATAATAAGAAAAACTTAATAAGTTTAGTATTTAACTAAGCTAATAGATCTCCGCCTTATAAAAACGGTTTAAAATCCGCTTAAATATAGCGATATAAGTACTTAATAAGAAGCACTTTACTATTAAAGATAAAGTAGTAAAGTCTAACTTTAAGTCTTAAATATTATGCTAATAATATAAAGCTAAGGCCGGGCTTTATAAGTTAAACTACTTAATTATAGTAATTTACTAAAAGCTAAACGTTTAATTATAAGAATCTTTATACTATTTAGTAAAAAATAAGGATATTAATAAGGAAATAAATAAATCTAAAGGAATTCTTTTTTAACTATAAGTTAAATATACTTAAAGATCTTAAAAGTACTTATTAGTATAAAAGAAATAGGTTTAACCTATAAAAAGGCAAGGACTAACTAGCTATACCTTATATATACTTAAAGAATAGTTTAAGATACCTTAATTATCTATTAAAAGCTTGCTAAGGCTATAGGTTATATTCTTAAATTGCTTAGTAAAGGCGGATATACTATAAGCCTTATATCGTTTATTAAATTAAGGGAGAAACCCGTTTAAATAGATAAGGATATAAGCTAAGGTCCTTTGTCTTAAAAAAGGAAGGACCTTTAAGACTATATACTTTTAAACGCTAAAGCTAGATTAAGTATACCTTATAACTAAAAAAGGAACTATAATAAAGATCGATAACTATTTAAAAGATAAAAAGTATAATATAAAAAGAGCTTAAATAAATATTAATAAAAGCTTTAAAGAAACCGCAATCTATACTATACTAAACTTAGTTTAAGAGGCCGATAAAGTATATAGATTTTGCGGCGAAGTATTCTTCTTAAAAATAAACATTACTAATATATTAAAGATAAATACCTCCTTAACCTTAGTTAAGACGTTGCTATATAAAGATATAGCTTAGTATAGTAAGTAATTATTTAAAAGCTATAAAGCATTTAGATAGTTAAGGCTATTCTTAACGTTTAACTATTAAGCCTTAATAAGCCGTAATAATTTACCTATATATACTTACTAATCTATAAAAAAAAAGTGCCTAGGATAAGTATTAAAGCCTATACGGATACTAAAGAAGACCGAGACCTTATTTAAGCCGACTTAATAAAGACCTTTTAAAATATAACTATAAACTCCTCCTAATAAATTCTTATTTAAAAAGTAAGATAAATAGCTACTATTAAATTAGTAGAATTTACTATATATATACTTAAAAGGCTAAATAGTAGCCTCGCGGTTATAAAGGTAAAAATTAGCGCTTAAATAGTAAGACGCTTAGCGGCTAATATATTATTTAGCTAAGATTTTTTAGTTCTTTATTAAAAAGACTTAATTAACTTTATATTAGTCTTATAAATTAAAGCTTATAAAAGATTTAAAGCCGAAGTTAAGATAGTTTAGCTAAGACTAGCGATATATAAATAAGGAATTTACTTAATTACTATAACAATTTTAGCTAGCTTTAACTATGCCTTCTTTATATAAGTCTAGGCTTTACTATTAAGGCATAATATAATATTCGTTCTTAAAAGCCTTCAGCTCGCTTAAATAATATTATAGAATTATAAGAGGTTTATAACAATACACTATTTTAAGGAGCTATTAGTACCCCGCTAAAGCTAAAAGGTAAGAATAATTACGGACTTTAATAAGCAGTTTTAGCTATATAAAGAGGTTAATATAACTACTCCGTTAGCGGAAGTTCTTATAAAAAACCCGGATAAAATAAACCCCGCTTAAGACTTCTTATAAAAAGGCCTTATAATAACCTATAAGCTTAAAATAAGCCGAACGAAGGACTTACTTAAACTTACTATTAATAAGAGCGTTTAGATTTACGCTAAGGACTTAAAATACGTATAAAAGGTTTAAGATATCCTTTAATCGTTTCTTTGCTTTAAAAAAAATAAAAAAGTAGTATATATAAACAAGTCCGAATATATATATATTCCCTTAATAAAAAGATAATAATACTAATAAGTCGTATTAAGATTATATATATTAAGCGACAAAGATAAGAAAGTAATAAATATAATATTTAACTAGCTAATAAAGTAAGGACGATTAAAAAAGGTTTATAGGCTAACTTTATTTATAGCGCTAGTATTCGTAATATAAAAGATAGTAAATAAAAAGAAAAAGGGATAAGTAGTTATAGACTTATAAGAGATTAATGCTATTACTACTTTAAACGCTTACTTAATACCGCTTTAAAGCGATATAATTAAACGCCTTTAAGGAAAGAAGTTTATTAATATAGTAAACGTATAATTATTCTTTTCTTAATTCTTAGTTTATTAAGACTACTAAGAAAGGTTTATAGTTATAAGCTATCGCGGGCTAAAAAGATCGCTTATTATACTTATAAGCTTTAAGAACTTCTTAGTATATATTTAAATGTTTATTAATAATATCCTTTATAAATACTAAGAATATATAGCAGCTTATATTAACGATATTATTATCTATTTTAATATAGCTAAAGAATACTTTTAATACTTAAAGGTAGTATTCCGCGCTTTTTATAACTATAATATTACCTTATTTTAACTAAGGTCCTTCTTATTTTACCTATTTATATAACTCTTTAGATATAAAGTAAACGCTATTAGCTTAATAAGTATAGATAAATGTATACGAGCCTTAAAGAATGTCGCGTTTTAAAGAACCTTTAATAGCTTTAAAAATAAATCGGCCTTACTTAATAGCTACGCTTTATAGTCCCGTATTTTACTAAAAAAGTTAACGTCCTATAAAAAGAAAAGATAGAGCTACTTTAAGTAAGATAAAAAGAAAAAGTCCCTTTAAAGAGCTAAGGATAAGCAAAATATACTGCAAAAGCCTCTTTTTAGCTTACTTTAAAAGAAAAAGAGGCCTTCGTAAATCTAACTAAAAATCTTATTAAGCTATAAACAATTTATTATTTTAACCCTACTTAATCACTATTTATTTAAATCGATATATCTTAAGAATATAAAGTAGGGGCTATAGCTTTTTACTTAAAGGAAAGCATAAAATAAGATAAAAAGACTTTATTAGCCTAAACTAAAGTCTAGCTTATTATTTACTTAAGCCGCGCCTTTTAAAGTAAAAAACCTTAATACTAAGTTATAAAACTTAAAATAGCTACTTTAATATAAGCAGTCTATAAGCTACGCACTATAGTACTATTTATAAAAACGCTATAAGTAGTTATCTTTCTAGATTATATAAGTACTTATTAAATCGAATACTAATAATCCTTATTCTTTATTAGTATAAAATTGAATAATAAGCTAGTCCTTACCTTTTAATACTTAAGCTAATTCCCGCTTAAGATATACTATATCTTAAGTATTAAAAACGTTATACCGGACGTTTTTTTATATTTACTATACTAAAATAATAAGCTAATATCCTTAAACTAAGAAAGGGAATAAAAGCGTATTTAAGAAGATAAGATACGAAATTACGTATTCCTTAACACGGAAGTATTAATTTAATTACTGCTCTATAAAAGAATAATCGATAGATATATAAAGGATATATAGTAAGTAAAAAATATTATATAGCTTAGTAATAAGGACTATATCCTTAAACCCTTATTCTTTTAGTTATAAGGGTTACTATACTAAAAAAAAAACGATAGACGCGAAAGACAATATATCCTTAAGACTTATACTAAGGAGATCGTTAAAGATACTTATGCTAAATATTTTTATACTAGCCGCACTTATATATAATAAGATCTATCTAAAAGCTTCTTAATCTTATAGCTGAGTAAATATATAAATAAAGTCGTAAATAGCTATAATACTTATTACTATAACTAAACTAACTAAAGTAAGACGTTAAAGTAGCTTTATTTTAATTTAAAGCTTACCGGTTTTATATTATATAATAGCAATAAACTTTATTACTAAGCTCTTAGTAGTTTAAGCTAAATAATCCTTATAATAAGATCTTATAAAGAACTTTTTTAATACCTTACTACCTATTACTAATAAATTCTTAAATATATATATTCTTATCTTAAGCAATAATTAATTTACGGCCGAATACTAAATATAAGTATTATATACTAAGCTACTCCGCGCTAATTAAGGGATTTTTAAAGGGATAATCTCTAACTAAGATATTAAGTTTACTTTAGTATTTTAGCGGACTTTATAGTAAGCTTTAAAATCGAAGGTTTTTATATTTACCGCTTAGTAACTTTAAACTAATAGCTTATTAAAAAAGCAAAACTAATCTTTAAAAATCGCGCTTTAATTCTTTACCGCTAATTTCCTAAACCTATACTAAACTAATATACTAATAGCTTTTTAGTTTAGCCTTAATAATTCTTTTTTCTTAAAGATTTATCTAGCTCTTAGCGAGCTTATTATAAGAATAAAAATAAATAATAAGTTCCTGTTTCTTTATAACTACTTATACCTATAAAACTAAGAAGTCTTATAAAAAAAAGCTAGGTTAGTTATTATATATACTTAAGCTACTATAAAGAATAGATATAATAAGAAACACCGCTTATTAAAATTTAAGCCTAGCGTTTAAGTCTAGCTATAGCTTAATAAGGATTATTATATTGCGGATAATAAACCGGCGAAACTTTAAAAAATATTTACTAAGCTGTTTAAAGTTACCGCTTAAGTAAGATAGCTTATATACTAGTTAAATAGAAAAAGGTCTTTTAATATCTATTTAATCGTTTTAATAGTATAGCTATACTTAGTAAATAAGCTAGCTATATATTTAAGGCTAGTTAAAAATAAAATAATACCTTATTTAAACGAGTAAAAAGTTAAATAAATCCTATAAAGGTATATAATAAAAAAGAGTAGCGGAAAGCTAAAGAAGGAGTTTCTTATAGCTTAAAAAGGCTAGCTAAGTAGCTATAACCTATAAGTAAACAAAAAAGCGGTCTTCTTACTAAAGATCGTAAAAGCCTTAAAAAAATCATAAAAGAAGTTAGCTACTTTAATAGTAAAGATAAAAGTATAATACGCGGCCTTTATAACTTAATATAAAACTTTTTAACTAAGAGAATTAAGCGGTTAAACTTAAATATAAAACTTAAAGGCTATTAAAAGTTATTAAAATCTATAACTTATTACTTTTAAAGTAATTAATTATTTTAATAATAATATACCGCTGTTTACTTAAAGTAATAAGGCCTTTTTAGCATTATAATATACTTATTTAAAGTCTTTTTACTACTTACCCTCTCTCTTTTCTTTTTTTCTTTTTATAACTATATTTCTTTATACTGCTAGCCTTAGCCCGCCGCACCTTACTTCCTTTTATATATATAACCTTCTTTACTATAAGCTTATAATCCTTTTATTACCGTTTTAAGTCCTTTTATTATTTAACGTTTTTTAAAGCTAAGACTAGCTATTCCGTAATTACTTTTTTAGCCCGCTTTTTTATAAGCCTTTATGCTTTTAAAATAAAGGATATAATTAAGCGCTTAAGCTTAATAAAAATAAAGCGGCTATTCTTTATAAGTTTAAGTCCTTTAACGAAAGTTAAAACCTTTAAAGTTAAGTCTTTATATAAACTTACGCCGCTTTTTATAATTACGCTTAAGCTAATAAACTTAATATAAATTATAGTACTATAAAAAACAGCTTATACTACCCTCTTTAAATACTTAACTTAAACGACTTACCTCTTAGCTTTATATTATAGCGTATTTAAAATAGCCGTTTTCGTAGTAACTTAGCTAGAGTATTACTATTTACACTTATACATATCTCTATTTACACTCACGCCCTATTTTAAAGATACGTACTAACGCCAGCCCGCCCCGCCTATTTATACCGCCCGCGCATAGCAAGTACCCGTACTTTCTAAATGCCCGCGCGCCCGCCCGCGCCCACACACGCACACATATTACACCTTTAAAGCTCTTACTACCTTTAAAGCTCTTACTACCTTTAAAGCTCTTACTACCTTTAAAGCTCTTACTAAAGACCCTCGCCTACATACACACAAGACCCTCGCCCGCACACACATAAGACCCTCGCCCGCACACATATAAGACCCTCGCCCGCACACACACAAGACCCTTAAGCGGCGTTGAGGGCATTAAGGGCGCCGGATTAATTAACGGGCCGCGTTATGCGCGCATCTTATAAGAGCTTTAAAGATGCGTTTTTTAAGCGAATTAAGCTATAGCTA
>JAPEBW010000303.1:0-63741 GCA_027405785.1 Ophiocordyceps robertsii
GTAGAAATACCTAAGAAGCTTAACGGGTCCTATACTAACTATATAGATTACCTTAATATTTACTTAATTTTAAATAGCGATTATAAAGAATCTATTCTAGCTATAATAGAATAGAATAAGGATTAAGGTTTGCTAAATACCTATAAATAGGCAATAAATAGCCCTAATTTAGCTAGCTAGAGGAATGCTATGCTAAAGGAAATAAACCAACTAATTAAATATAATACTTAGGAGTTTGCTTATCTCCTTAGCGATAAGAAGGCTTTAGGTGGCCGTTAAGTCTATACTATTAAGAAGGATAGTTAAAATCAAATTATTAAATATAAAGCCCGTTTTATAATTTAAGGATTTTAGCAAATATACGGCTTAGATTACCTAAAGACCTTCTTAACTACGGCTAGACCCGAATCTACTAGAATTCTTCTTATTTTAGCAGTTTTAAATAATTATTAAGCTATGTAAATAGATATAATAAATGCCTTCGTTAACGCCGATATAGATTCGGAAGTATATATTAATCTTCCTCCGGGGTACGAACAATATACTTTAAAAGACTATTATTTTAAGAATAGGTCTTATTATAGAAAAGAAGGAATAAATCTATTGAAATTTATAGACCTACATAATAAAGGTTTAATAAAAGTAAAGCTAAAGAAAGCACTATACGTTCTTAAATAAAGCTTAAAGCTTTAGTATACTTATTTAAAAGATATACTAAGTAAACTCGGATTTTTCCCCCTTTTACTAAAAGAGGGGGTATTTATAAATAAACGCTATAAAATTGCTTTAGCGATCCACGTAAATAACTTTCTTATAGTAAGGCCCTTAAAAACTATAATAAAAGAAAGACTATTTAAAAGATTAGCTAAATACCTAGATTTTACTATACTAAGAGATATAAAAGACTTCTTAAGTCTAAATATATAAATTAACTAAAATAGAAAAGAGCTATATATATATTAAGAAAAATATACCTTAAATGAAATAAAAGAGTTAAATAAAGAAGCTATAAGAACTTCGAATACGCCTATAATAGTAGGATTTAAGCTAGTAAAAGCTAAGGAATTACCCTCGAAAGAGGTAATATTATAATTTTAAAAAGAAATAAGATCTTTATTATTTTTAGCCTTATTTATAAGGCTAGATATCCTTTATTTAGTTATATCTTATGCGAGATTCGCTACTAAACTAAATAATACGTATATAAAGGCTTTAAATATAATTTAGAAATATCTAAATAAGTACCCTAGCCTTAAGATTAAATATACGTATAATTTTCCTTTAGACCTTTTATATATAAAAGGTTATACTAATACTAGTTAGGCCTTAGATTTAATAGACGCCTACTTAGTCTTAGGGTACTTTTTTTATATATATAATAACGTTATAAGTTAGGCTTATTCTAAGCAAAAATCAGTTGCTCTCTTTACGTATAAGGCAGAATATATAGGCCTTAAAGAGGCTGCAAAAGAAGCTATATATTTAAATAGTCTCTTTACTATAATTACTAGAGAGTTATTTATTAAGATCTTAAATAGTATTCCCTTTATTTTAATAGATAATACTGCTGCTATTAAATTAGCAGAAATTCTTAAATTCTATAAGCGTACTAAATAAACACGCGCTATATACTACTATACGATAATAAGTATAAGAAATAAAGAAATCAGGGTCTTTTATATTAAATTAGAAGATAATATAGCTAATATCTTAACTAAGAAATTAGGTCTTGCTTTAATTAATAAGTTTAGGACCGGATTATCCTTAGTATAAGAAGTCCTAAAAATTAAAGGAGTAGTTAAAAGTTCTTCCTTTACTTTCTATACCTTTCCTCTTACTAGGTTTTCTCTCTTTAAAAAGGTTTCTTAGATAAAGATTAAAAGAACTAGGTTTTTAAAATTACTGTTTTTTTTAAAGACTAGGCTACCTATTTTACGCCTAGATAATAAAACTTTAGATTTTTCCTTCTATAAGGTTTTTTTAAAAGTATATACCTTACGATATTTTTTCTTAAAAAGAAAGGTTTTTTTATATATCCTAAGTATAAAAAAGGTTTTCCTATATAACTAAGGACTTTACCTTATATATATACTACCTTAATAAATTAGTAAAGAGTATATAAATCTACTCTTTAAAGGAGGCTATAAGAGAGTGATTTTACTATTTTAATAAATTAGCTATTTAATCCTTACCTAATTAGCTAAGTATAAGGAGGTGTATAAATTATATAAAAACCCGTATTAAATAGCCTAGCTTCGGCTCGTTATTTCCTAGGTCCTTACATCCTTTTATAATATCTATAACGTTATATACGGAACTAAGGAGGTTAGGGTGGCTAGATAAAACAAGGATCCGCCTAGACCTAAACTAACCTTAACTAACTTTAAACACGAATTACCGCATAAAGAAGGGACATCTAGCTATAGGGTAAAATGCTTTGAAATTAACATTCCTCGGGCTTTAAAACCGCCCGAAGGCCGGTCCGGATATGTCACTCCGTTCCCTCACATTTATCTATAAAAGGCGAATCTCCCGCTACTAAATAGCTAGAGATTCTATAAGCACTTACGCACTTAATTCTTTATTAATCAATTCTAGCTAAATCCTGCCTTATATAACATCGACCCCTTTATTACGTAATATCACGTGATCTCCTAATTTCCCTATAATTTTGCTGCTGCTCTAACCTTTAATAGTTAATTAAGTAGTAAAAATTATAATAAAGCTAAAAAAAGTTTAATAAACTAAGTAACTGTTTAAAAGCTAAAAAAAAGTAAGGCGACTTAAAACTAAAAGGACTTAAAAAGTAATACTTTAATAAGTAAAATTAACACTATAGCTTTATTAAGAAGAGGGTAAGGCTAACTTAATATATAAAAGTATTATATTTTTAAGATAATAAAGTATATTACTTACTTTTATAAAAAGAAGAAAAAAGCTTATAAGTAATTAAAGCTTTAACTTAAGAAATAATTAAAATAGATTTTATTTTAAGAAAAAGAAACTTATTATAGAATTTAAATAGCTACGCCTAGACTTCTTACTTTACTTTTAAAGAGCCTTATAAAACCCCGCGGTAAGAACGCTTAAAGCACGCGCTAAGAAGGCTTGCTTAAAAAGATACTATAAACATTACTAGTTAAACCTAGCTAAGGTTTCCGAAATATAACTATAAATACTTAGGAGCTTATTTAACTATAGTTTAAAATATTTTTAACTATACAAAATACAGTAAAAACTATAAAACGGATTTTGCCGTTATTGTTAAATAATATTTAAGGATTTCCGCTAAATATCTTATCTATAGTTTAGCTTATTTTTTACTATAAAAGCACTTTAGAAAATATAAGATAAACTTTCCTATAAAGTTTAAAGAATATCTAAGGATATTTAAGGGATTTCTTAAATTATAGTCTATAATATTTTTAAGTATGCTTATTTTTAGTTTATTAAGTAATTTTATAAAGATATTTATAGTTTATTAATATATTAATAATAAATAATAAGATAATATATTTTAAGATGCTTAAAATTAGCTTAAAGAACTAAGTATAAAATAGCTAGCTATACCTTAAAAAAGATAAGCTTTTTATTATTTTTAAACCTTTATATACGTTTATATATAGTAATTAGTTTATTATACTAGCTTAATTAGCGGTAATTGGTTTATAGTACTAGCCTTAACTAGCGGTTATTAATTTATAGTACTAGCCTTAATTAACGGTAATTCGTTTATGCTTTATTCCCCTATCTTACCCTTATTATACAGGAGTAAAATATACTCTCCCGCAGCCTATAGGCCAAATATAGCATAGATAGCACGCGATATAAATACACTGAAATTCATATTAAATCCGCTATTAAATCTTATATACTATATATATTTTATTATTTTATTCCACGCATTTATAAGCAAGATATAAGCAGATTAAGAAGAGGTATATATAGAAACTATATATATAATCCGTGCTAAGTCGCTACGCTACCTCGTATTCCTTGCGTAATTAATCCTTAGGCTTATAAATATAATAGTAACTTAATAATAGCTATTAGCCTGCTATATATAACTACGCTAAATAAGGAGCTCTTTTATAAATCACTTAAGTTACTTATAGCTTAGGAATTATCTATATAAGGAGGCCTTAGTTCCCCCTTTACTAAAAATAGATTATTAATCTTATATATAAATATCTTACCTATTTCTTTACCTTTTCGCATACTCTTTATATTTTTATAACGCCTTTACTTATAGCTATAAGCCTGCCCTCTTCTATACTTATTTCCTTCTTAATTAATTATAAGCCCGGCTTCCTTTTAAGCTAGACTTTCCCTTAACTCCTACTAACGTTTTTCTAACTATTACGTAATCGGAAAATTCTAGTAAAACTCTTTCTTACTTTTTACGTAGTTACGCTTACTAAGCGTCTTTTCTCCGGAATTCTCCCGATATCTTATTAAACTCGGGTTTTTAGTTTTCCCCTCTCCTCCTCCTCTTTATACCTTATGTTTTTATAACCACCTTTAAAAGACTATATTAAATACAAAAGAACCTTATAAAATTCTATTACTATATAATAAGGAACGTATATTTAAACTTCATTTTCCCTATATTTCTTAGACCCTTTTTATTATATTCTTTTACCGATATCCCTTTAATTAATATTTCTTACTCCGTCTTTTTTAATCGGCTTTAATACCAAAATACCTCTTAAAAAGATCTATAAAAAATATAGCTACTAAGAGCGACTACTACTTTAGGAAGTTAAAAGGTTCTTCGAATTATTCTTTTTAGTTACTCCGAATAGAATCCGTTTTTATCTAGGAGAAAGCCGCCGGAGCTATCTCCTAAGATCTATATACTAAATCCGTAGAAATCCTTGCTCTTATACGTCTTATAGTTTAAGATAGTTCTCTTTTTTAGATTAAATACTATATAACTATAAAGTTAGCTTAAAAGCTTGAAAACCCCTTTATAACCTAGTAAATTTCACCTTAAAATTTCTTTTTATAAAAGAACTATTTAATATAACCCTCGAAACTTATACTTCGATTAAGGTATATCTTAATAAGATAAAAGAGCTTTTCGATTAGCTGAATATACGAGAAATTAATATCCTTAAGGTAGTAATTATTACCTAGATTTTAAAATGCTTAAATAGCTCCTATTATAGCTTTATAACTAATATTTCTTAAACTCTTTAAGATAACGCTTAAGCCTATACTTTAAAATTACTTTCTTTCTCTTTAATTAATAAGTTTAAAAGGATTAAGGCTTTAAAAGGTCCCTCTTTTAATTAGCTATTCTTTTTATATAGTAAGAAACCCGTCTTTTATAAGAATTAAAAGAAAAAGAGCTATGCTATAAAAGATTGTTTTTAGCTTAAGGAAAATAAAGATAAGGTAAAGGTAGTAGGTTTTAAACTAAAAGCTTCTTTTTCTTCCTTTTCTTATAAAAGGCCCCTTCTAATTAAACCTTGTTAAGACTATTTAAATAAGAATAATAAGCGTTTTACGCCTATACCCTCCTTAAGAGAGCTTTCTCGAGGGAGAGTTTTAGTTGTTAGAAAATTAGTAGTTAAAGGCCGAAAAAAAAGAAAAGTTTCCTCCTTTAAAATGTCCTCTTCCTCTAAAGAAATACTTTATATTTCCGACTCTTTAGCTTAAATAAATATACCCTCTATACCCTATATACCCTTTATACCCTCTATACTCTCTATACCCTCTATACTTTCTATACCCTTTATACTATCTATCCCCTTTATATTTACTATACCCCTTTTATATATACCTTTTTATATACCTCTTTAAAAGAGAAAAGAAAAGCTAATATAAGAAATATTATAGGACCTTTAAAGCCTCTTTTTTCTTCTATTTCTTATGTTATTTTTAAAGTAAATAAAAAGATTATAAAAACAAAAAAAGAGAATATATATAACTTTATCTTAAATATAAAGGCTTTTATATATATAGTATATAATAAATGACTCCTCTTTTCTTATATAGATATATATATAACTATTAACTAAAGAAAAGCGTCTTTTATTATAGTTAAAGGCGTAGGGAATTGATATTTTAAATTTCTTAATAGCAATATACGCTATATATTAAAGAACTGCCTTTATATACCCTAAATTAGTATTAATATAATAAGCTAATTATCCTTTTATAATACCTTTACTTTAATAAGTAAAGATAATATAACTCTCTTAAATAAAGAGGTAAATATACTTATATAATGCTTTATTAATAACGGCCTATATTATATTCTTATAGTTATAAAGACTCGCTTTTAAAAGAAGAATAAAATATATAATATAAAAAGCTCTATAAACAATATACCTATAAATAATATATCTACAAACAAGATAATATCTATAAATAGTATATATATAGACAATAAACCTATAGACAATACATTTATAAATAAAGATAAAAAGTCTATAAATAAAAAGAAGACTATAAATATACTTCTTTAGTATAAAAGACTAAGATATATAAATTATAAATCACTATATAGATACTTAGGAAAAAGGTATTTTAATATAAATATAAATAAAGCTAATATAATAAAGATAAAGCAATGCGAAGCCTATATAAAGGCTAAATAAATAGATAAAAAGAAAAAGACTCCTTTAAAAAGAAAATATCTCTTTTTAGATAAAATATATACTAATATTTAAGGCCTTATAAAAACCCCTATTTATTATAAATATATTAACTTTATATCCTTTTTAGATACTGCAACTTAATACCTAAGAATATACCTTATAAAACGTAAGGTAGAATATCTACTTAAATTCTGAAAATATAAGCAGGAATTAGAAAAGAATATAAATAAGACTACTATAAAAGTAGTTTTCTCTAATAATATAAGAGAATTTATATATAATATAAAGCTATACTGCCTAAAAACGGCCTTATAAATACTATAAGTCTTTTATATACCCCTTATTTTAACGGCAAAATAGAAAGGATAAATAGAACTATACTTAATAAAGTCCGGGCTATGCTTTTTACCTTAAACCTACTAAAATACCTATAGGGTAAGGCTATTTTAGCAGCTATATATATATTTAATAGGTCCCCGTATTTTGCTATAGGCTTTATATCCCTTATAGAAAAGAAGGATAATATAGCTTTAAGTTTAGAAGTCCTATATAAAATAAAGGTATTTAAAAGCACTATATTTTATTAGAATAAAACCCTTAATAATAAACAAAAGCTTAGAGCTTATAAAGGGGTAATAATAAGCTAAAAAGATACCGCTTATAAAATATATAACTTTTCTAAACGAAAAGTAATAATTTTTAAAGATATAACTATACTAAATAATAACTTCTTAAATAAAGAGGAATATACTAATTTTAATAATATGCCCTCTTTAAATAAGCTGCTAAATAACTATAATACTAAAAGTAATAGTATTAGTAATAATAATAATAATAATAGCAATAATAATAATACTAATAATACTAGAAATATAAATACGAGTAATAGAAATCTCAGTAATAATGATATAAGTACTAAAAATATTAGTAATATAGATAATAATACTATAGATAATAATACTAGCGACAATAATACTAGCAATAACAATACCTAGAAAAGGAATTAAAGGATTTAAGTAGAAATACTTAAGGAGCTTACTAAATACTATAAATATTTTATACAATAGCTTAAATAGAATATTATAATTAATAATAATAATATAAAACATATTCTTTTTATTATAAAAGGAAATAAAGATCTTATAGAGCCTACTACTTATAAGCAGGCTATAAATGTTCTAGAAGCAAAAGACTAGGATAAAGCTATGCTAACTAAACTAAACGATCTTATAAGTCTAGATACTTAGGAAATATAAGAGCTTCTTAGTAATAAGGAGGCTTTAAAAGGCCGATAAGTCTATAGAATAAAGAAGGATAATAAAAATAATATAACTAAATAAAAAGCTCGCTTTATAGTATAAGGCTATAAGTAAATATACGGCTTAGATAATATTAAAACCTTCTTTAAAACTGCTAGACCTAAGTTTACTAAACTTTTATTAATACTAGCTATAACTAATAATTAGCAAATACTATAATACGATATAAAAAATGTATTTATAAATATAGGAATAGAAATAGAAATATTTAGAAATATACTATAAGGTTATAAAGACTATATTATAAATAAAGACCCTAAGTATAAAAATAAAAATAATAAGCAGTATAATAAAAATAAAAAGCTAGTTACTAAATTAAAGAAAGCTTTATACGGTCTTCAATAAAGTTTAATGCTTTAGTATAATTTATTATCTAAGGTCTTAGGTAAGTAAGGATTTTCCTACCTACTTATAGATAAAGGGGTATTTATAAATAATAAGCTATATATAGCTATATTATTTAACGCAGACGATCTTTTGTTTTCTAAGCCTATAAAAAATTCTATAACTTATATAATCAATAAAATATATAAGGTCTTAAAAAATCAATCTTTAAGCAAAGTAAAAGACTTCTTAGGAATAACTATAACTATAAATAAAGCGAAAAAGAATATATATATATCCTAAGAAGAATATACTCTTAATAAGATAAAGGAAATTTATAAACAAAATATTAAAACCTTAAAAACCCCTACTATAAAAGGAGTTAAATTAAAAAAATAGAAGACTATATAGCTTTAAAAGAAGATATCGTATTATATTAAAGGCAAATAGGCTTACTATTATTTTTAGCATTGTTTTTAAGGCTAGATATATTATACGCAGTAATATTATATGCTAGATTTCCTTCTAATCTAAAAATACTACATTTAAAAGCACTAAATACGATCTAGAAATATCTAAATAAATATCCTAGCCTAGGTACATACTATAACTATAATATAGCATTTAATATGCTATTTTTTAAAGCCTATACTAATGCTAATTAGGCTAGCGATCTTATAGACTGTAGTTCGGTCTCCGGATACTATTTCTTTATAGTTAATAGCCTTATAAGCTAGTCTTGCTAAAAACAAAAATCTATAGCACATTTTATATACAAGGCCGAATATATAGGCCTTGGGAGGGTAATAAAGAAGGTTTATATTTATATAGCTATTTTAATACTATAGTAAAAGGGATGTTTATAAATATACCTAATAATAAATTCCTTAAAATCTTTATAAATAATTAATCTACTTTAAAAATAGCAAGGAATCCTAAATTATATAAGCTAAGAAAACATCTAAGCTTAGTATATAATTTTATACGTAATAGTGTTAAAGAAAAGGAAATAAAGGTTTATTATATAAAATCTAAAGATAATATAGCAGATATATTTACTAAGGGATTAGGTTTTATACTATTTAATAAATTCTAAAGTTTACTAAGAATTAAAGAGGTTATAATATAAATTCTTATAAGAGAGGTTTTTAGTTATTCCTTACTTTCTTTAGCTTTCCTTTCTATAACTTAAGGTTTTTTACCTATATAAAGGTTTTCCTTAAATAAAAAAAAAAGAGGTTTTACTTAAATAATAAATAATAAGTTTTTCCCTTTAAGAAAGATTAAAAGCTTTAAGCTTTTTCCCTATAAAAATAGGTTTTCTTAAGCTATAAAAGAAGAAACCTTTCCTTATTTTAAAAGGTCTTTTACCTTACTTTAGTTAGTATATCTAAAGCGTACTTATATAATATAACTACCTTTTAAAGGAGGCTATAAGAGAGTAAAATATACTCTTACGCAGCCTATAGGCTAAATACAGTATAGATAACACGCGATATAAATACGCTAAAATATATATTAAATCTGCTTTACAATCCTACATACTATATATAATTTCCTTTATTATTCTACGTATATATAAGCAAGATATAAGCAGATTAAAAAGAGGTACATATAGAGACTATATATATAATCCGTATTAAGTCGCTGCGCTACCTTATATTCCTTGCGGAATTAATCCTTAGACGTATAAATATAATATTAACCTAATAATAGCTATTAGCCTACTATGTATAACTGCGCTAAATAGGGGGCTCTTTTTTAAATCACTTAAGTTACTTATAGCTTAAGAATTGTCTTATAAGGAGGCCTTAGTCCCCCCTTTACTATTAATAGATTATTAACCTTATATATATATATCTTACCTATTTTTTTACCTTTTCGCACACTCTTTATATCTTTATAATCCCTTTACTTATAGCTATAAGCCTGCCCTCTTTTATACCTATTTGCTTTTTAATATTTATAGTATAGTAATTATATACTAAAAAAGCATACCGGCTATAATATTAAAGTCGGTTTAAATTTAGTTAAAGGTATAGTCTTTTTAGCTAAACTAGTAGACCGCCTTAACTTACTATAAAATTAGCTAACTAGCGCTTTTAAAAGCGCTTTAAAATCTACTAGTAGCTTAGCCCTGCTATAAGTAGGCCCGCCTAGGCCTAGTCTTACTTAAGTGCGATAACGACTTATTAAGGGCGAGGCCCTTAGCCTTAGTTTAATTCTTAACTAAGATAATAAAAACCTATACCGGATAACTAGCAGTTTTAATATTAATAACGCAGCGCGGTGCTAATACGATAATTTAATAAGAGCCCTCTTTAAGACTTAGTAAACCTTAAAGCGCCCTTAGCCCGGCTAAAGGTCGGCAAAATTATATAGCCCGCTAAGCCTCGCGGCGGCTAAAATAAAGCAAGAACCCGGAATACATATTTTAGCAGATAATTAAATACTTATAAGAAGAATTTTATCGATTAATAAAAACTAAAAGATATACTAATATTAAGGGCCTACGTATACTTAGTTTAGTAGCACGTAGCCGAATAATTGTTTATCTAAAGCTAAGGAGGGAAGGGGAAATCTTTACTTAAGCTACGTAGCTTCTTACTTTACAAGGGTCGCTTAAGTAACCTATACTTAGGTTAAGTTTAAGTCGAGGTCGGGCTAAGTTTAGGTAAAGTCCTATACGACTTTAGCTAAACGTCGGCCCGACCTTAGGTTATTTACTATAGTATAACTATAGCTCTTATTATAGCATAGCCCGTAATAGTTAATTACTTACTACGAAGTCGTTATTACTTTATAGCGGGCTTATAGTAGTTTAAGTTAATTAACTAACTAACTTATTTATAGCCGGCGCCCCTTTTTTTTTTATATAGTTATAAGGGCTAATATAGTAAAATCTAAAGTAAAGAAGCGGCGGAGGGTTTTTCTTTAAGCACTTTAGTTTCCCTTTATATAAAAACCGGGCGATAGCTTAAAAACCTAAAATTAAGTCCTTAGTATAAACTTTATAATAATAATAATATCCTCTTATCTTTATACTATAAAGCATAGTAAATAGTAGTAAGTCTTATTTATTAAAACGGAAATCCCTTAAATATCCGCTAAGCTAAAAGCGATTATATCGTTTAATTAAGTACTTATTTTAAAAGAAGTTAAATACTTAATAATATTCTTTTTAGTAAGAAGCTCTTATTAGCCTTTAAGTTTACCTTTAATAATAAGCACCTTTTCCTTAACACGCTTATAATAAAACTTTAAGATAAGTAAGCTATTAAAGCGGAAAAGGCCGTAGCTTACCGGGTATACTAGTTTAATAATCTTTCTTACCCTTTTAAAGGTATTATACTATAATAGCTTATAAAGCTAAATAAGACATAAAATAAGTCCCGCTTAGCTAATTTAAAACTACTATCTTTTAAAAGGAAATCCGCTTTTAAAATACTAAGAAAGGATAAACTATAAAATAAAAAAACTTATATAACTAAATAAATTAATTATCTTTAAAATAAAAGAAGTAAGGATAAGCTTACTTTAAAACCTTTTAGCTCTTTACCCGCTAAATACCTTTTAAATTAAGCTTATAATAAAGCTACTCTCTCCTTAATATAGTAAGCTTAGCGGATATTTTTACTATATATTATTAATAAAGTTTAGTTTATAAGCCTTAACCGGAAATCCGCCTTAAAAATACTTAGTAATTTCTTAGTTTAATATCGTTATTTAGCTTTATTTACTATAACCGCACTAATTAAAGCGTTTTTAAGACTCTTAATTAATAAAGAGTATTACTATTTACACTCACACCTATCTCTATTTACACTCACGCCCTATTCTAAAGATACGTACCAACGCCAGCCCGCCCCGCCAACTTGTAGTGCCCGCGCCTAGCAAGTACCCGTACCTTCTAAATACCCGCGCGCCCGCCCGCGCCCACACACGCACATACATTGCACCTTTAAAGCTCTCACCACCTTTAAAGCTCTTACTAAAGACCCTCGCCTACATACATAAGACCCTCGCCCGCACACACATAAGACCCTCGGGCGGCGTTAAGGGCATTAAGGGCGCTGGATTAATTAACGGGCCGCGTTATGCGCGCATCTTACGAGAGCTTTAAAGATGCGTTTTTTAAGCGAATTAAGCTATGGCCGAGAGCGCTACGTGCTGGCTGCGTGTGTGGGCTGCGTGTGTGGGCTGCGTGTGTGTAGGCGCGGGCATTATTTAGAAGGTACGGGTACTTGCTAGGCGCGGGCACTACAAGTTGGCGGGGCGGGCTGGCGTTGGTACGTATCTTTAGAATGGGGCGTGAGTGTAAATAGAGATATGTATAAGTGTAAATAGTAATACTCTTAATAAAAACGAGCTTTTTATACTTAAGGCCTTATAGCGTATTAAATTTTAAGACGCGTATAAAACGAAACGTTAAGCACTTAGCGAGAGTATTAAGACTAAGACCTTAATAATAAGCGAAAAAAATATAGTAAGTAATACTTTAAGTAAGCTAAACTTATTTATACTTAGCGCGTAAATATTAAGACTAAGTATAGCTTTAAGCCCCTTAAAAGATTAGTAGTAATATTAAATAAATAATTCTTTAGTCTATTTTAAGTACTAAGAAAAGAAAACGCGCTTATTAAGCCTTAAGAAAAACCTTAACTATAAGCTAAGGTCGTAAAGAGATTTAAACTATTAAGACTACTAAAAGTATCTTTTAATAAAGTTTAAGAAGATAATAAAGCTAATATATTGTTAAGAGTAAGCTGTTTTATTAACTTTATCCGCTAAAACGCTAATAAAGATAAGGCTTATATTAATAAATTAGCTATTTAATTGCCCTCTTTTTTTTTAAAGAAGCACGGCGGAATAGTATTTTAAAGACCTTTAAAAACTATAATAAAAAAAGCTTAGCGAGCTTAGTATTAAACTAAGCTAATAGATCTCCGCCTTATAAACCGGGTTAAGATCCGCTTATATATAGCAATATAAGCACTTAATAAAAAGTACTTTATTATAAACAATAAAGTAATAAGGTCTAACTTTAAGTCTTAAATATCGCGCTTATAATATAAAGCTAAGGCCACGTTTTATTAGCTAAACTACTTAACTAAAGTAATTTATTAAAAGCTAGATATCTATTTATAAAGATCTTTATACTATTTAGTAAGAAATAAGGATATTAATAAATAGATTAATAAGTATAACAAAATTCTTCTTTAGCTATAAGTAAAATATACTTAAGGATTATAAAAGCACCTATTAGCGTAAAGGAAATAGGTTTAATCTCTAAAAAAGTAAGGACTAATAAATTATACTTTATATATACTTAAAGGATAGTTAAAGTTATTATAACTATTTATTAAAAGCTTATTAAGACTACGGGTTATATTTTTAAACCGCTTAGTAAAAGCGGATATATTATAAGCCTTATAGCGTTTACTAAGTTAAGGGAGAAATCTATTTAAATAAGTAAGAATATAAGCTAAGGTCTTTTAGCTTAAAAAACTAAGTATAAAGTAGCTAGCTATGCCTTTAAGAATAGATAAGCTTTTTACTATTTTTAAACCCCTATATACGTTTACGTGTGGTAATTAGTCTGTTATACCGGCCTAACCGGCGGTAATTAGTTTATAGTACCGGCCTTAACTAGCGGTAATTAGTCCGTAGTACCGGCCTTAACCGGCGGTAATTAGTCCGCGCTTTATCCCCTTATCCCTATGCTATAAGGCGTAGTAGTAGTTATTTAAAAGCTATAAAGCGTTTAGATAATTAAGGCTTCTTTTAATATCTAACTATTAAGCCTTAATAAGCCGTTTTAATTTACCTATATACGCTTACTAGTTTATAAAAAAAAAGTCTAAGATAAGTATTAAAGCTTATATAGATATTAAGGTAAACTAAAGCCTTATTTAAGCTAACTTAATAAAGACCTTTTAAGATATAATTATAAACTTCTTTTAATAAATTCTTATTTAAGGAGTAAGAAGAATAGCTACTATTAAAAAAGTAGAGTTTATTATATATATACTAAGAAGGCTAAATAGTAGCTTTATAGTTATAAAGGTAAGGATTAGCGCTTAAATAGTAAAACGCTTAGTAGCTAATATATTACTTAGCTTAAATCTTTTAGTTCCTTATTAAGGAGACCTTATTAACTTTATATTAGTTTTATAAATCAAGGCCTAAAAAATAAAAAAAAGCTAAAGTTAAGATAGTTAAGCTAAAACTAGTAATATATAAATAGGTAATTTACTTAATTATTAAAATATATTAAGCTAATTTTAGCTATGCCTTACTTATATAGGTCCGGGCCTTATTATTAAGGCGTAATTTAATATTCTTTCTTAATAACCTTAAGCTCGCTTAAATAATAATATAGGATTATAAAAGCTTTATAGCAATAAACTATTTAAAGGAGCTATTAGCACTTTATTAAGGCTAAAAAGTAAGGATAATTATAGACTTTAATAAGTAGTTTTAGCTATATAAGGAGGTCGATATTACTCCTCTCTTAATAAAAGTCTTTATAAAAAACTTAAATAAAGTAAACGCTAGTAAGGACTTTTTATAAAAAGATCTTATAGTAAACTATAAGATTAAAATCGGCCGAACTAAGGACTTACTTAAACTTACTATTAATAAAGGCGTCTGGATTTACGCTAAGGACTGAAAATATATATTAAAAGTCTAAGATATTTTTTCATCGTTTCCCCGCCTTTAAAAAAATAAAGAAGTAGTATATATAGATAAGTTTAAATATATATATATTCTTTTAGTAAAAGGATAGTAATATTAATAAGTTATACTAAGATTATATTTATGAAGCGATAAAGATAAGAAGGTAGTAAATACGATATTTAGCCTGCTAATAAAGTAAGGATAATTAAAATAAGTTTATAAGCCGACCTTATTTTTAGCGCTAGTATTAATAATATAAAGAATAATAAATAAAAAGAAAAAAGAATAAGTAGTTATAGACTTATAAAGGATTAATACTATTATTACCTTTAATGCTTACTTAATACCGCTTTAACGTAATATAATTAAACGCTTTTAAGGAAAGAAGTTTATTAATATAGTAAATATATAATCGTTTTTTTATTCAATTTTAGTTTTTTAAGACTACTAAGAAGGGTTTATAGTTATAAGCTATTATAAGTGGAAAACATCGCTTATAATACTTATAAGCTTTAAGAACTTCTTAGTATATATTTTAAGGTTTATTAATAACGTTCTTTATAGATACTAAGAATATATAGCGGCTTATATTAACGATATTATTATTTACTTTAATATTGCTAAAAAATACTTTTAATACTTAAAGGTAGTATATCGCGCTTTTTATAACTATAACATTACCTTATCTAAACTAAAAGCCTTCTTAGCATACTTATTTATATAACTCCTTAAATTAAAAGTAAACGCTATTAGCTTAATAAATATATATAAACGCGTATAAGCCTTAAGTAATATTACGTTTTTAAAGAAATTTTAATAGCTTAAGAAATATACTACGCCTTATAGCGTAAGGATAAGGGGATAAGGCGCGGACTAATTACTACTAATCGGGGCTAGTACTACGAACTAATTACCGCTAGTTAAGGCTAGTACTATAAACTAATTACTGCCGGTTAAGCTAGTATAACGGACTAATTACTATACGTAAACGTATATAAAGGTTTAGAAATAGTAAAAAGCTTATTTATTTTTAAAGGCATAGCTAGCTACTTTATACTTCGTTCTTTAAGCTAATTTTAAGGATTTTTAACTATACTATCTATAGTATATAGATAAACTATAAATATCCTTATAAAATCGCGTAATAAACTAAGTATAAGCTTAGTTAAAAATACTATAAACTATAGTTAGGGAAATCCTTTAAATATCCTTAAATATCTTTTAAAAATCGTAGTAAGGTTTATTCTATATCTTTTAAGGTGCTTTTATAGTTAAAAATAGGTTGAACTATAGTTAAAATATTCCGCGGAAATCCTTAAATATCCCTTAAAGATACTAGCGGAATTCGCTTAATAGTTTTTATAGTATCTTTTATAGTTAAAGATATTATAAACTAAAGTCGGATATCGTAAACTATAGTTAAGTAAGCTCTTAACCCTTTATAGTTATATCTTAAAGACTTAAATAAGGTTTAACTAGTAATATTTATTATATCTCCTTAAGTAAGCCTTTATAGTATATACTTTAAGCGTTTTTATTATGGGGTTTTATAAGGCTCTTTAAAAGTAAAGTAAGGAGTCTAAGCATAGCCGTTTAGATTTTATAATAACTCCCTTAAGTAAGAAGGAAAAGCTAACGTCCTTATTAGTTTAAAGTAAGAATAAAGTTAAGGGGGCGCTAAGTAATAGCTTTATAGTAGCGTCTTTATACTATATTAATAATACGCTATCTTTATCCTTTTAATAGATTTTTCGGCCTATCCGGCTAATAGTAGCTAGGTAGCTTAAGATAGTTAGTAAGCGACTTTTATCGTAAATCCTTACCTTATATTTAATCGTATGTCTTCGTCCTTATTAAAGCGATTAGCGCATTTAGCTAAAACTTATAGTAAAGTTTTCTTACTCTCTTTTAAGGTATATATCTAAGTACTTATTAAGTAGTAAGAAGTCTCCGCGCTAAGCAATACTTAAATTCCTTAATAAGATATATTATAAGAGACTAGCTTTATTTAAGCCTTATCTTATATTATTATCTTACTTACCTTTTTATACTGTTTGTAACCCTCCGCTAAATTTCCCGTTTTACTTACTAGCTTTATAAGCCGCCTATAAGCGAGATATTATATCTTACTTATTACCGCTATTATAGTTATCCCCCGCTTTTTATCGCCGGGCTTTTTTACTTATTATCCTTCTTATATAGCGCTATTACCTACGCCTTTCTGCTTACTAACGCGCGTTTAGCTACTAAGAAAGTATTAAGGTAAAGGTAGGCTATCCCGCTAATATTAATAAGTATAGTTAGTACTAAGGTATCGAATATTTATATTCCCGCTTAAAAGTAAGTAATAAGGTTTTTAATAGTCTTAGTGCTTAACTTCTTACTCTTAAGGTTTTAAACGTATTTAATAGTTTTAAAGAACCTTTTAATAAAAGGGGCTTTAAAAGCGAAAATATAAAGCGCGTAGTTAATATAGCTAATAAGGCGGATATTAAAGCCTAGGAATTTTATTACTTAGGTTAAAGTTAAGTCGCGTTTAGACTCTTCGCGGGCTAATAAGTAATGCTTAGCGTAGTTTATAGCTAGGTAGAAACTCTTAAATATTATAATCTTATCACTAAAGTATAAGCCCGTAAAACGAGGCCTATTAAGGATTATATTAATTACTATTAGTAGCTCTTATAAAATCAAGCGGCAGAATATATCGCGAGGCTAGTTATTACTATCTCTTTTAGTTAAGAAGGGACGGCGGATAGACTATAATACTATGCTTATACGCCTTTATATAGCTAGGCTAAGTATAGTAGCGGGCGGAAAAAGCGTTCGCTAAGCGGGACTAAATAGGTCCTTAAGGCTTATAGCGGCTATAGGCTAAAAAGAGGATTTTATAGCACTAGCTAGACTATATATAAAGCGAGATAAGGTTTAAGCTATAATAGCTTAAAACGCTACTATAAACCTAGCTATAAACTAATTACGCTAGGCCTTAGATATATAGTTAAGGATAGCGCGGATATCGTTTTAGTCGTTTAGCTAAAGCGGGTTTTTACTAGCTACGGCGGCTACTATAAATCTTAAGACTATAATAAGGTTAGCTAACTTAAGGGCGTTAAGTATTAGCTAGTTATTCCGCTAATAAAAGTTTCTAGCTATACCTTAAAAAATATATAGGCGGCGGGGGCTTACGGATAGTAAGAGCTAAGTAGGAGGTATAGCTAAGTTGCCGCGAAACCGGCCGTTTAAACTACGCTATAGTATAAAGCTAAGAAATAAGTCGTTTAAGTTAAGTATTTAAAAAGGGTAGTATAGGCTATCCCTTATAGTGCTATAGTTAAAGTTAAATCTATTAGCTTAAGCGCGGCTATAAAAAGCGGTGTAGGTTTATACGGAAGCTTAAACTTAAAGGTTTTAACTCTCGCTAAAGGACTTAAAGCTATAAAGGATAGCCGCCTTATTTTTATAAAGCTTAAGCGCTTGCTTATATCCTTTATATTAAAGGTATAAAGGCTTATAAAAGAGCGGGTTTAAAAAGTAGTTATAAAATAGCTAGTCTTAGCTATAAAAGACGTTAAATAATAATAAGACTTAAAATAAGAGTATAAAAATCGTAGGCTTAAGGTAAAGAAATTTATATATATAAAAGTAAGCGAGGGGCGGCGGGCTATAGCTAGCGGTAAAGAGAAATATAGTTTTAAAAAGAAGAAAAAAAAGGAAAGAAGGCGGGTAGCGGAGAGAATTTAAATAAGTATACTATAAGGCTAAAAAGGCCTTATTGCTTAAAGTAAACGGCGGAATATTATTATTAAAATAACTAATTACTTTTAGTATAGTAAGTTATAGTTTTTTATAACTTATAGTAGCTTTTAAGTCTTATAGCTAGGCTTAACCGCTTAATTCATTTAGTTAAAGAGTTTTATATTAAGTTATAAAGGCCGCGCGTTATACTTTTATTTAAACTACTTAAGTAGCTAACTCCTTTTATGCTTTTTTAAAGGCTTTTACGACTTTTAGTAAGAAGACCGCTTTTTCGTTTACTTATAAGTTATAGCTACTTAGCTAGCCTTTTTAAGCTATAAAGAACTCTTTCCTTAGCTTTCCGCCGCCTTTTTTTATTATATAGCTTTATAAGATTCTTTTTACTTCTTACTTATTTAAGTAAGGTATCCTTTTATCTTAAACTAGTCTTAAGCGTATAGCTAGCTTATCCGCTAAGCATAGTTATACTACTAAAAAGACCGGATAGATATTAAAAGACCTTTTTATATTTAGCTAGTATATAAGCTATCTTATTTTAGTAATAACCTTAAACGGCTTAGTGCGTTTTTTTTAAAGCTTTGCTAATTTACTATCCGTAATATAATAGCCTTTATTAAGCTATAGCTAAACTTAATTACTAAGCTTAAATTTTAGTAAGCGGTATTTCTTATTATATTTATCCTTTATAGCGGCCTAAATATAAGCGATAGCTAACTTAGCTTCTTTTTATAAGACCTCTTAGTTTTATAAGTATAAGTAATTACTAAGGAACTAAAGGCTATTATCTATTTTTATCCTTATAATAAGCTTATTAAAGGCCGCGTAAATTATTAAGGAGAAGGAATAATTAAGGCTAAACTAAAAAGCAATTAGTATATTAGTTTAGTATAAGTCTAGGAAATTAGTAGTAAAGAATTGTAGCGCGATTTTTATAGTTTAGTTTCGCCTTTTTAATAGGCTATCGGTTTAAGGGTACTAAGCGGTAAATATAAAAAGCTTTAATCTAAAAGCTTATTATAAGGTCCGCTAAAATACTAAAGTAAACTTTATGTTTTAGTTAAAGATTATCCTTTTCGGAATCCCTTAATTAGCGCGGAGTAGTTTAGTATATAACGCTTATACTTAGTCTTCCGCTATAAACTAGTTATTACTTAAGATAAAGAAATATTATTTTAAGAATTTATTAGTTATAGTTAATAAGGTATTAAAAAAGTTCTTTATAAGATCTTTTTATAAGGATTATTTAGCTTAAACTATTAAGAGCTTAGTAATAAAGTCTATTACTATTATATAGTATAAAACTAGCGGGCTTTAAATTAAGATAAGCTACCTTAGCGTCTTCCCTTTATTAGTTTTATTATAATAGTAAGTATCGTAGCTATCTATAACCTTATCTATATATTTACTAAGCCGTAGGATTAAGAAGCTTTTAGATAGATCTTACTATATATAGGTACGTCTAGTATAAAAATATTTAGTATAAGCGTTTTCGACGATTTCCTTAGCGTAAGTCTTAAGGATATATAGTCTCCGGCGTTTATCGTTTTTTATAAAGTATAGTAACCCTTATAACCGGAGGAATAAGAGTTTAAGGATACTATCTTTCTTACTAAGCTACGCTATAATTTTTCTTATTATATATCCTCTATATATCCGTTAATTATTTTTTAGCGAAGCGGTAATTATATTAATACTTCCGCGTAAAGAAATACGTAGTCCGTTATCTTATTTTCTTAAATATATTTTAATTCCCTCTCTTAGTTTAAGGATAGTAGCTTATTATCTTAGTGCGGTAAACGTAAAAGCGTGTTTAGTATAACGTTTTTAACGCTTAAGATATAGTATACCTTAAGTAAGAATTAGCTTAAGTATTAAAACGTAAAGACTAACTTATTATTAGATTTTAAACTAGTAAAAAATAAGGGTTTTTAGTATATAATTCTATAAGTACTTATATAATCGGTAAAGATAACTACTTATAGCGCTTTTATAGATAGTACTATAGTATATAACTTATATACTACTTATACTAAACCGGCTACTTTAAGTTTTATAAGCTAGTATTAAGGTTCTTTACTTCGGAGAGCGCGGCTTAAGTAAACGCTAAGCTAAACTTTAGTCCGGGCTAGTAATATCTTTCTATCTTATTTTATGCCTTCTTTTAAGTAAAAAGCTATAATCGCTACTTTATATTCTTAAGATATATCGATTTAGATAAATAGTTATTAAGCGGGGTTAAAATAGTAAATCGTTTAAAGCTTAGTAAGTTTCTTAGTTAAAATCGTTAAGGCCTTTTCTTCTTCCGGAGTAAGCTAAAAAGCGGCTTTTACGGCGTATTAAGCCTATCTTTAGCCCTTAAAAAGGACTTTTTCTTCTTATCTTACTTAAAGTAGCCTTGTTTTTTATTTTTATAAGACGTTAACTTCCTTAGCGAAATACGGGACCGTATAGCGTAGCTACTTAGTAAGGCCGATCTATTTCTTAAGCTATTAAAGGTTCTTTAAGAACGCGATATCTTTTAAAGCTTATATACGTTTATTTTTATTTATTAAGCTAATAGCGTTTACTTTAAATCTAAGGAGCTATAAAAATAAGTACGCTAAAAAAGACTTTAGTCCGGATAAAGTAATATTATAGTTATAAAAGGCGCGGAATACGGCCTTTAAATATTAAGTTATTTTCTAGCCGTATTAAAGTAAATAATAATATCGTTAATATAAGCCGCCGCGTATTCTTAGTATTTAAAAAGGACGTTATTAATAAACCTTTAAATATATACCGGGGAGTTTTTAAAGCTTATAAGTATTACTAATAAGCTTTTTAGCCCGCGATAGCTTATAACTATAAACCTTTCTTAGTAGTTTTAATAAACTAAAAACTAGTAAAAAAACGATTATACGTTTACCGTATTAATAAACTTCTTTCCTTAAAGGCGTTTAATTATATCGCTTTAAAAGGGCATTAAGTAAGCGTTTAAGGTAATAATAGCGTTAATCCCCCGTAAGTCTATAACTACTTATCCCTTTTCCTTTTTATTTACTATCTTTTATACTATAAATACCGGCGCCGTAAATAAGGTTAGCTTATAGACTTATTTTAATCGGCCTTATATAGTTAGCTAGCCGAATATTATATTTAATACTTTTTTATTTTTATTGCTTAATAGGTATAATCTTAATACGACTTATTAGTATTACTATTCTTTTACTAAAGAAATGCGTATATATTTAGATTTATCTATATATACTACTCCCTTATCCCTTTAAAAATAAGGAAACGATTAAAGGATTTCTTTAACTTTTAATATATATTTTAAGTCTTTAGCGTAAATTTAAACGCTTTTATTAGTAGTAAGTTCGGGTAGGTCTTTAGTTCGGCTAATTTTAAGTTTATAGTTTACTATAAGATCCTTATATAAGAAGTTCTTAGCGGGGTTTATTTTATCCTAATTTTCTATAAGGGCTTCCGCTAAGGGAGTAGTAGTATCGACCTCCTTATATAGTAAAAACTACTTATTAAGGTTTATGATTATCCTTACCTTTTAGCTTTAGCGGAGCACTAATAGTTCCTTAAAATAGTTTATCGCTATAAAGCTTTTATAATTTTATATTTTTATCTAAGCGAGCTTAAGGTTATTAAGAAGAAATATTATATTATACCTTAATAGCGGCGCTTAGACCTATATAAGTAAGGCGTAGCTAAAATTAGCTAAAATCGTTATAGTAACTAAGTAGATTACCTATTTATATATTACTAGTCTTAGCCGGACTATCTTAACTTTAGCTTTAATCCTTTTTTAAGCCCCGATTTATAAAACTAATATAAAGTTAATAAGGTCTTTTTAATAAGGAACTAAAAAGTCTTAGCTAAGTAATATATTAGCCGCTAAGCGTTTTACTATTTAAGCGCCGATCCTTACCTTTATAACTATAAAGCTACCGTTTAGCCTTCTTAATATATACGTAGTAAATTCTACTTATTTAATAGTAGCTATTCTTCTTAGTCCTTAAATAAGAATTTATTAAGAAGAGTTTATAGTTATATCTTAAAAGGTCTTTACTAAGTTAGCTTAAATAAGGCTTTAGTTTACCTTAGTATTTATATAAGCTTTAATACTTATCCCGGGCCTTTCTTTTTTATAACTTAGTAAGCGTGCGTAGGTAAATTATAACGGCCTATTAAGGTTTAATAGCTAGACGTTAAAAGAAGCCTTAACTATTTACCTGCTTTATAGCTTTTAAATAACTACTTACTATACTAAGTTATATTTTTATATAGCAATATATCGGTTAAGGTTAAGGGGGTGTTTATCTTTAACGTATTAATAAAGCTTATTCTTTAAAGGGAATACTTTATTATAAAATCCGTATGTTTTATCGGCCTCCTATATTAAGTTTACTATAATATAAATTGCGGTTTCCTTTAAGCTTTTATCGGTATTTAATTAAGCTTCTTTTATATCGTACCTTTTATCCCTTAAATAGTTATTAGTCTTTATTATAGTTCTTTCCTTAATCGCGGGGTATACTTGCTTTAGCTTTAGCGTTAGCGAGCGTATAATCTTAAAAGTTCTTTTTCTTTTAAGCTAAAGGACCTTAGCTTATATTCTTAGCTACTTAAGCCGATTTCTCGCTTAACTTAGCAAGCGCTATAAGGCTTATAGTATATCCGCCTTTATTAAGCGGTTTAAGAACATAACCCTTAGCTTTAACAAGCCCTTAATAGATAGCTAAGGCGTCCCGGACTATCTTTTAAGTGCGTATAAGGTGTAGCTAGTCGGCCCTTACGTTTAAAGGTTAAACCTCTTTCTTTCGCGCTAATAAGTGCTTTTAAGATCCTTAAGTATATTTAACTTATAGCTAAGGAAGAATTTCCTCGTATTTATTAATCTATTTATTAATATTCTTATTTCTTACTAAATATTATAAGGATTCTTATAAGTTAACGTCTAGCTTTTAGTAAATTACTATAGTTAAGTAGTTTAGTTAGTAAAGCGCGGCCTTAGCTTTATATTATAAGCGCAATATTTAAGACTTAAAGTTAGATCTTATTATTATATCTTTAATAGTAAAGTGCTTTTTATTAAGTATTTATATCGCTATCTTTAAACGGATTTTAAACCGTTTTTATAAGGTAGAGATTTATTAGCTTAGTTTAATACTAAGCTCGCTAAGTTCTTCTTATTATAGTTTTAAGAGGTCTTTAAAATACTATTTTACCGCACTTCTTTAAACGAAAAAGGGCAATTAAATAGCTAATTTATCTATATAAGCCTCGCTTTTATTAGCGTTTTAGCGGATAAAGTCGATAAAACGGTCTACTCTTTAAAATATATTAGCCTTATTATTTTCTTAAACTTTATTAAAGGATGCTTTTAAAAGTCTTAATAAGTTAAATCTCTTTATATCCTTAGCTTATAATTAAGGTTTTTCTTAAGGCTTAATAAGCACGTCTTTTTTTCTTAATACTTAAAAGAGACTAAGAAATTATTCGTTTAATATTACTACTATTTTTACTAAAAGGCTTAAAGCTAGACTTAGTCTTAATATCTATATACTTAATATAAATAGGTTTAGCCTGCTAAGGGTATCGCTTACCGCGTTCTTATCGCTTATTATTAAGGTCTTAGTCTTAATACTTTCGCTAAGCGCTTAACCTTCCGTCTTATACGCGTCTTAAAATCCGGTGCGTTATAAGGCCCTTAGCGTAAAAGGCTTATTTTTATTAATTAAGAGTCCCGAAAATGCTTTAATTAGCGCGGCTATAGCGGGTAAGGCTAAACGGTAATACTAAACTAAGAAACTACTAAGTATCCTTTAAGGCGGATTTTTAATTAAGGCCTTTAAGCTAAACTTTATTAATAATATATAGTAAAAGTATCCGCTAAGCTTATTATTTTAAGGAAAAAGTAACTTTATTACTAGCTTAATCCGGAGGGTATTTAGCGGACGGGGAGCTAAATAGTTTTAAAGTTAGATTATTCTTACTTTTTTTATTTAAAGGATAATTAATCGATTTAAGTAATACTAAATTTAGTTTACTTAATTATATAAGTTTTATTATTTTATAGTCTATCCTTTATTAGTATTTTAGTAGCGGATTGCCTTTTAAAATATAGTAGTTTTAGCTTAACTAAGCGGGACTTATTTTACGTCCTATTTAGCTTTATAGGCTATCGCGGTATAGTACCTTTAAAAAAGGTAAAGAAGATTATTAAACTAGTATACTTAATAAGCCGCGGCCTTTTCCGATTTTACGGCCTACTTATCTCGGAGTTTTATTATAAGCGCGTTAAGGAAAAGGTACTTATTATTAAGGTTAAACTTAAAAGCTAATAAAAGCTTCTTACTAAAGAAAATATCGTTTAATATCTAACTTCTTATAAGATAAGTACTTAATCGTATAATATAGTCGCTCTTAGCTTAGCGGATATTTAAAGGATTTCCGTTTAAATAGGTAAGAATTGCTATTATTTATTATGCCTTATAGTATAAAGATAGGGAGATAAGGCGTAGACTAATTACTGCTAGTTAAGGCCGGTACTACGGATTAATTACTACTAGTTAAAGCTAGTACTATAAACTAATTACCGCTAATCGGGCTAGTATAATAAACTAATTACTATATATAAACGTATATAAGGGTTTAAAAATAGTAAAAAGCTTATTTATTTTTAAAGGTATAGCTAGTTACTCTATACTTAGTTCTTTAAGCTAATTTTAAGGATCTTTAACTATATTATCTATAGTATATAAATAAACCGTTAATATCCTTATAAAATCGCTTAATAAACTAAGTATAAGCTTAGTTAAAAATACTATAAACTATAATCGGGGAAATCCTTTAAATATCCTTAGATATCCTTTAAAAATCGCGGTAAGGTTTATCTTATATCTTTTAAGATGCTTTTATAATTAAAAATAAGTCAAACTATAATTAAGATATTCCGCGGAAATCCTTAAATATCCCTTAAAGATACTAGCAGAATCCGCTTAGTAGTTTTTACGGTTTTTTTTATAGTTAAAGATATTATAAACTATAGTTAAACGTTATAAACTATACTTAAATAAGCTCTTAACTCTTTATAGTTATATCTTAAAGACCTTAGTAGGGTTTAACTAGTAATATTTATCGAATCTCTTTAAGCAAGCCTTCGTAGTGCGTGCTTTAAGCGTTTTTATTATAGGGTTTCGTAAGGCTCCTTAAAAGTAAAGTAAGGAGTCCGGGCGTGGCCGTTTAGATTTTATAATAAAATATATCGGCCTTACTAAATAGCTATGCTATATCGTTTCGTATTTTACTAAAAAGGTTAACGTTTTATAAGAACGAAAAATAAAGCTACTTTAAGTAAGATAAGAAAGAAATGTCCTTTTAAAAGGCTAAGGATAAACTTAATATACTGTAAAAGCCGCTTTTTAGCGTACTTTAAAAAAAGAAAAGGCCTTTATAAGTTTAACTAAAAAACTTACTAAGCCTTAAACGATTTACTACTTTTACCTTACTTAATAACTCTTTATTTAAATTAATATATCTTAAGATAAAAAGTAGTAGCTATAGCTTTTTATTTAAAGAAAGGCATAAAATAAGATAAAAAGACTTTACTAACCTAAACTAAGGTTTAGCTTATTCTTTACTTAAGCCGCGCCCTTTAAATTAAAGAGCTTTAATATTAGTATATAAAGCTTAAACTAACTAATTTAGTATTAGCAGTTTATAAGCTACGTACTAAAGTACTATCTATAAAAACAGTATAGGTAGTTATCTTTACTAATTCTATAAGCACTTATAGAATTATATACTAAAAATCCTTATTCTTTATTTATATAAAATTTAATAATAAGCTAGTCCTTACCTCTTAATATTTAAGCTAATTCCCGCTTAAGGTATATTATATCCTAAGCGTTAAAAAGGTTATGCCGGACGCTCCTTTATATTTACCGTACTAAAATAATAAGCCGGTCTCCTTAAACTAAGAAGGGGAATTAAAATATATCTAAGAAGATAAAATAATAAACCGCGTACCTTTTTACGTAAAAGCATAAATTAAATTACCGCTTTACTAAAAAATAATTAATAGATATATCGAGGATATATAGTAAGTAAAGATTATTATATAGCTTAGCGATAAAAATAATATCCTTAAACTCTTATTCTTTTAGTTATAAAGGTTACTATACTTTATAAAGAATAATAAACGCTAAAAACTATATATGCTTAAGACGTATATTAAGGAAATTATTAAAGACGCTTATACTAAATCTTTTTATACTAGCCATACCTATATATAATAAGATTTATCAAAAGGCTTCTTAATTTTATAGCTTAGTAAATATATAGATAAAGTTATAAATAGCTTTAACGCTTATTACTATAATTAAACTAATTAAAGTAAAACGCTAAAGTAGCTAATTTCGATTTAAAGCTTATTAGTTTTATACTATATATTAATCATAAACTTTATTAATAGGCTTTTAATAGTTTAAGTTAAATATTCCCTATAAAAAGATCTTATAAGGAACTTTTTTAATACCTTACTAACTATAAATAATAAATTCTTAAATATATATCTTCTTATTTTAAATAATAACTAGTTTATAGCGGAAGACGAAGTATAAGCGTTATATACTAAGCTACTTTACGCTAATTAAGAGATTTTAAAGTGGATAATTTCCGATTAAGATATAAAGTTTCCTTTAGTATTTTAATAAACTTTATAATAAGCTTTTAAATCGAAGCTTTTTATATTTACTACTTAGTACCTTTAAACTAACGGCTTATTAAAAAAGCAAAACTAAACTATAAAAATTGCGCTACGATTCTTTATAGCTTATTTCTTAAACTTACGCTATACTAATATATTAATAGCTTTTTAAGTTAGCTTTAATAACTCCTTTTCCTTTATAATTTATATAGCTTTAAGCGAGCTTATTATAAAAATAAGAATAAATAATAGTCTTCGGTTTTTTAGTAACTACTTATATTTATAAAACTAAAAAGTATTATAAGAAGAAGCTAAGTTAGCTATTACTTATACTTAAGCCGCTATAAAAGATAGATATAATAAGTAATACCGCCTGCTAAATTTTAAGCTTAGCAATTAAGTTTAGCTATAGCTTAAAAAAGGTTATTACGTTATAAATAGCAGACTAGCAAAACTTTAAGAGAGACGTATTACGCTATTTAAAGTTATAGCTAAAGTAAGATAGCTTATATACTAGTTAAATATAAAAGGGTCCTTTTATATTTATTTAGTCGTTTTAGTAGTATAACTATAACTAGTAAATAAGCTAGCTATGCGCTTAAAGCTAGTTTAAGAAAAAAGAACGCCTTACTTAGATAAATAAGAAGTTAAATAAATTATATAAAGTCGTATAATAAAAAAAGGCTGTAGAAAACGATAAAAAGAGTTTCTTATAGCGTAAAAAGGCTAGCTAAGCAGCTATAACTTATAAGTAAATAAAAAAGCGGTCTTTTTACTAAAAATCATAAAGGCTTTTAAAAAAGCATAAAAAGAGTTAGCTAAGTCTTTTATATTAAGGCTAAAGAGAAAGGAAAGACGTAGTAATTATATGTTCTTTTTTTTAGTTAAGAAGGAGGATAAAGAAGATAAGGAAGAAAATAAAGTAAAAAAAGAAGCTGCTTTAATTTTATTATATTCGATTCCGTATTAATTATATAAAAGCAACGTTTTATAAACTTGCTTAATAGTAGTTAAAATTCTACTTATTTAAGGACTTTAGTAGACTTTTGCTTCTTAAAAATTTAATAAAAAAGTAACGCTTATATAAGAAGTCGGTATAAAGACAATATAATTTAACTAAAATATTCTAGTTATAATTCGCATAAGGATAGTGCTATAACTAAGGATTTAAGACTTTTCGGAGCTTATTAAGGCTAAGGCTTACGTTAGTATATAATTTAAGAAGCGGTCTTACGCATTATAAATATGCTTATTTAATCGGCAATTAAGGATAAATAAGTTTTTTAATAGGTACGTTTATACAGGTACCTATAATATAGTAAGAGGGGTCGTTTTAGCTGCGGCTGCGGCCTATACTAACATATCTATTAAATTTAATTAAGGAGCAAATAGGTATAAAAGAGGGCAGGCGTATAGCTATAAGTAAGGGAATTATAAAGGTATAAAGAGTGTGCGAAAAGGTAAAGAAATAGGTAAGATATATATATATAAGGTTAATAATCTATTTAAAGTAAAGGGGGGACTAAGGCCTCCTTATATAGACAATTCTTAAGCTATAAATAACTTAAGTAATTTAGAAAACAGCCCCCTGTTTAGCGCAGTTATATATAGTAGGCTAATAGCTATTATAAGGTTAATATTATTTTTTTAAGCCTAGTAATTAATTTAGTAAGGAATACGAGGTGGCGTAGCGACTTAGCACGGATTATACATTTAGTCTTTATATATACCTCTTCTTAATCTGCTTATATCTTGCTTATATATACGTGGAATAATATAGGGAAATATATATAGTATATAGAAGCAAATAGCGGATTTAATATCTATTTCAGCGTATTTATATTATATGTTATTTATACTATATTTAGCTTATAGGCTGCGGGAGAGTATATTTTACTCCCTTATAGCCTCCTTTAAAAGGTACTTATAGTATATAAGTGCGCTTTAAACATACTAACTAAAGTAAAGTAAAAACCCTTTAAAATAAGGAAAAATCCTTTCTTTATAGCTTAAGAAAACTTTTTTTATAGGAAAAAACTTAAGGCTTTTAATCTTTTTAAAGGGAAAAACTTATTATTTATTATTTAAGTAAAATCTCTTTATTTTATTATCTAAGGAAAACCTTTATATAAGGAAAAAACCTTAGGTTATATAAAAGAAAGCTAAAAAAAGTAAGAAATAGCTAAAACCCTTTATTATAGGAATTTCTATTATAACCTCTTTAGTTCTTAGTAAACCTCGGAATTTATTAAATAGTATAAAACCTAATCCCTTTATAAATATATCTACTATATTATCTTTAGATTTTATATAATAAACCTCTATTTCCTTTTTTTAAATACTATTACGTAAAAAGTTATATACTAAGCCTATATATTTCTTATCTTATATAATTTAAGATTCCTTGCTATTTTTAAAGCAGATTAATTATCTATAAATATTATAAGGACTTTATTTTTAGGTATATCTATAAACATTCCTTTTACTATAGTATTAAAATAGCTATATAAATATTAAGCTTCCTTATTAGCCTCCTTAAGGCCTATATATTCGGCCTTATATATAAAAAGTGCTATAAAATTTTACTTTTAGCAAGCCTAGCTTATAAGGTTATTATTTTTAAAGAAATAGTATCCGGAGACCGACTTATAGTTTATAAGATTACTAGCCTAATTAGTATTAGTATAAGCTTTTAAAAAAAGCATATTAAATACTATATTATAGTTATTATATATGCTTAGGTTAGTTAATTTATTAAGATATTTCTAAATCGTATTTAGTGCTTATATTATAGTATTTCTAAGTTAAAAGTAAATCTAGTATATAATATTACTACGTATAATATATCTAGCCTTAAAAACAATGCTATAAATAATAGTAAGCCTATTTATATTTAATTTAATAAGATATCTTCTTTTATAGCTATATAGTCTTTTATTCTTTTAATTTAACTCCCTTTATAGTAAGGGTTTTTAAGGTTTTAATATTTTGTTTATAAAATTCCTTTATCTTATTAAGGATAAATTTTTCTTAGGATATATATATCCTTTTTCGCTTTATTTATAGTTATAGTTATTCCTAAGAAGTCTTTTACTTCGCTTAAAGATTGAATTTTTAAGACCTTCTATATTTTATTAATTATATAAGTTATAGAATCCTTTATAGGCTTTAAAAACAAAAGATCGTCTGCGTAAACTAATATAGCTATATATAGCTTATTGTTTATAAATACCCCTTTATTTATAGGTAGGTAGGAAAATCCTTGCTTACTTAAGACCTTAGATAATAAATTATACTAAAGCATTAAACTTTATTTAAGACCGTATAAAGCTTTCTTTAATTTTGCAACTAGCTTTTTATTTTTATTATACTGCTTATTATTTTTATTTTTATACTTAAGGTCTTTATTTATAATATAGTCTTTATAACCTTATAGTATATTTACATATGTTTCTATATCTATATCTATATATATAAATGCATTTTTTATATCGTATTGCAGTATTTGCTAATTATTAGTTATAGCTAGCATTAATAAGAGTTAAGTAGACTCGGGTCTAGCGGTTATAAAGAAGGTTTCGATATAGTCTAAGCCGTATATTTACTTATAGCCTTATGCTATAAAGCGAGCTTTATACCTAGTTATATTATTTTTATTATCCTTCTTTATTCTATAGACTTATCGGCCTCTTAAAGCCTCCTTATTACTAAAAAGCTCTTATATTTTCTAAGCATCTAGACTTATAAGTTCGTTTAGTTTAGTTAGCATAGCCTTATCTTAGGCCTTTGCTTACGGACTATTTATAGCCTGCTTATAAGTAGTAGGCTCTATAGGATCTTTATTTCCTTCTTTAATAGAACGAATATGTTCTGTATTATTATTATTAATTATTATATTATTTATAGGGTATTCTTTAAAATATTTATAGTATTTAGTAAGCTTCTTAGGTATTTCTACTTAAATCCTTTAATCCTTTTGCTAGGTATCGCTAGTATTGTTATCGCTAGTATTATTATCTGTATTACTAGTATCTTTTATATTATTATTATTTATATTTATATTACTAGTATTTATATTACTAGTATTATTAGTATTATTAGTATTATTAGTATTATTAGTATTATTATTATTGTTGTTATTATTACTAGTACTATTATTTCTAGTATTATAGTTATTTAGCATCCTATTTAAAGAGGGCATGTTCTTAAAATCAGTATATTCCTCTTTATTTCAGAAGTTATTCTTTAGTATAGTTATTTCTTTAGAAATTATTACTTTTTGTTTAGAAAAGTTATATATTTTATAAGCGGTATCTTTATAGCTTATTACTACCCCTTTATAAGCTCTAGGCTCTAGTTTATTATTAAGAGGTTTATTCTTATAAAATATAGTGCTTCCAAATACCTTTATTTTATCTAAGTCTTTTAGACTTAAAGCTATATTATTCTTCTTTTTTATAGGGGATAAAAAACCTATAGCAGAGTGCGGGGACCTATTATATATATATGTAGCTGCTAAAACAGCCTCACCCTAAAGGTATTTTAGTAGGTTTAAGGTAAAAAGCATAGCCCGGACTTTATTAAGTATAGTTTTATTTATCCTTTTTATTTTGCTATTAGAATAAGGGGTATATGTAGGATATATATTATATATAAGGCCGTTTTATAGGCAGTATGGTTTATATTATATATGAATTCTCTTGCATTATTAAAGAAAACCTCTTTTATAGTAGTCTTATTAATATTATTTTCTAATTCCTATTTATATGCTAAGAATTTAGGCAGACATTCTGCCTTGCGTTTTATAAGGTATATTCTTAAATATCTAGTTGCAGCATCTAAAAAGGATATAAAGTATGTGTATTTATTATAAGTAAGGGTTTTTATAGGGCCCTAGATATTAGTATGTATTTTGTCTAAGAAGAGATATTTGCTTTTCGAAGGAGTCTTTTTCTTTTTATCTGTTTGTTTAGCTTTTATACAAGCTTCGCATTGCTTTATCTTTATTATATTAGCTTTGTTTTTATTTATATTAAAACACCTTTTTTCTAAGTATCTATATAGTAATTTATAATTTATATGTCCTATTCGTTTATACTAAAGAAGTATATCTATAGTTTTCTTTTAATCTATAGACTTTTTATCTTTATTTATAAAGGTACTATCTATAGGTTTATTGTCTATAGGTATATTGTTTATAGAGCTTTTTATATTATTTATTCTATTGTTAATTTAAAAGCGAGTCTTTATAACTATAAGAATATAATAAAGGCCGTTATTAATAAAGCCTTATATAAGTATGTTTATATCTTTATTTAAGAGAGTGATATTATCTTTACTTATTAAAGCAGAGGTATTAGAAAGAGATAATTAGCTTATTATATTAACACTAATTTAGGGTATATAAAAGCAGTTTTTTAATATATAGCCTATATTGCTATTAGGAAATTTAAAATATAAATTTCCTATGCCTTTAACTATAATAAAAGACACTTTTCCCTAGGTAACAGTTATATATATATCTTTATAAGAAGAGAGGAGTGATTTATTATATACTATATGCTTAAAAGCTCCTATATTAAAGATAAAGTTATATAAATTACGTAATAGTCGGAAAAACGTCGGCAGGGGTCGGGAGTAAGTGTAGCTAAAAGGGAAGCCGGGCTTATAACTAATTAAGGAGCAAATAGATATAGAAGAAAGTAGGCTTATAGCTACGAGAGAGGGGATTATAGAGATTTAAAGAGTGTGCGAAAAGGTAAAGAAATAGGTAAGATATATATATATAAGGTTAATAATCTATCTAAGGTAAAGGGGGGACTAAGGCCTCCTTATATAGATAATTCCTAAGCTATAAGTGACTTAAGTGATTTAGAAAAGAGCCACTTGTCTAGCATAGTTATGCATAGTGGGCTAATAGCTATTATTAGGTTATTATTGTATTTATAAGCCTAGGGATTAATTCCGCAAGGAATACAAGGTGGCGTAGCGACTTAGCACGGATTATATATATAGTCTCTATATATACCTCTTCCTAATCTGCTTATATCCTGCTTATATATAGGTCGAATAATATAAGCAAATATGTATAGTATGTAGGATTGTATAGCGGATTTAATATATCTTTTAGCGTATTTATATTATATGTTATTTATACTGTATTAAGCCTATAGGCTGCGGGAGAGTATATTTTACTCCCTTATACTTAATAAGCGCGTTTTCTTTTCTTAGTATTTAAAAAAGTCTAAAAAACTATTTATTTAATATTATTACTATTTTTACTAAAAAGCTTAAGCTATACTTAGCCTTAATATCTATACGTAAAGTATAAATAGGTTTAGCCTATAAAGGATATCGCTTACTATATCTTTATCGCTTATTATTAAGGTCTTAATCTTAATATTCTCGCTAAGTACTTAACTTTTCCTTTTATATACGTCTTAAAATCCGGAACGCTATAAAGCCTTAAGTATAAAAAGCTTATTTTTATTAATTAAGAGTTTCGAAAACGCTTTAATTAGCGCGGCTATAGCGGATAAAGCTAAATAGCGTTATTAAACTAAAAAACTAATAAGTATCCTTTAAAGGAGATTTCTAAGTAAGGCCTAGAAACTAAACTTTATTAATAATATATAGTAGAAATATCCGCTAAGCTTATTATTTTAAACAAAGAGTAGCTTTATTATAAGCTTAATCTAGAGGGTATTTTATAAGCAAGGAGCTAAAAGGTTTTAAAGTTAGCTTATCCTTACTTTTTTTATTTAAAGTATAATAAATCTATCTAAGTAGTATTAAATTTAGTTTACTTAATTATATAGGTTTTATCGTTTTATTATTTATCTTTTATTAGTATTTTAAAAGTAAATTAACTCTAAAAACGCAGTAGTCTTAACTTAGCTAAGTAAGACTTATTTTATATCCCGTTTAGCTTTATAAGCTATTATAGTATAATACCTTTTAAAAGGGTAAAGGAGATTATTAAACTAATATACTTAATAAGGTATAGGCTTTTCCGCTTTTATAGCTTACTTATTTTAAAATTTTATTATAAGCGCGTTAAGGAAAAGGTACTTATTATAAAAGTTAAAGTTAAAGGCTAATAAGAGCTTTTTATTAGAAACAATATTGTTTAATATTTAACTTTTTATAAGATCAGTGCTTAATTATATAATATAGTCGCTTTTAGCTTAGCGGATATTTTAGAGATTTCCGTTTAAATAAGTAAGAATTACTACTATTTACTATGCTTTATAGTATAAAGATAAGGGGATAAAGCGTAGATTAATTACTACTAGTTAAAGCTAGTATTATAAACTAATTACCGCTAATTAAAGCCGGTATTATAAACTAATTACTATTAATTAAGCCGGTATAATAAACTAATTACTATATATAGACGTATATAAAGGTTTAAAAATTATAAAAAGCTTATCTTTTCTTTAAAATATAACTAGCTATATTATACTTAGTTCTTTAAGTTATCTTAAAGATTTTTAACTATATTTTCTTACTATTTATCGTTAGTATATTAATAAACTATAAATATCCTTATAAAATTACTTAATAAACTAAGTATTAGCCTTATTTAAAATACTATAAACTATAGTAAGGGAAATCCTTTAAATATCCTTAAATATCCCTTTACAATCGCGATAAAGTCTATCCTAGATCTTTTAAGGTGCCTTTTTAGTTAAAAACGGGCTAAACTATAATTAAAATATCCTATAAAATTCCTTAAATATCCTTTAAAAATACTTATAAAATCCGTTTAGTAGTTTTTATAGTATCTTTTATAGTTAAAAATATCGTAAACTATAGTTAAATAAGCTCTTAAGTATTTATAGTTATATCTTAAAAACTTTAGTAAGGTTTAATTAGTTATATCTTTTATATCTCTTTAAGCGAGCCTCTATAGCGCGTACTTTAAGCGTTCTTACTATAAGGTTTTTTAAGGCTCCTTAAGAGGAAAGTAAGGAGTTTAAGCATAGCCGTTAAAATTTTATAATAACTCTTTTAAGTAAAGGAAAAAAGCCAATATCCTTATTAATTTAAAATAAAAAAAAGTAAAAAGAGCGCTAAATAATAGCTTTATAGTCGCGTTTTTACGCTATATTAATAATATACTATTTTCATCTATTTTATTAAGGTGTAAATCCGCTAAATATATTAATTATCTTACTATATAATAACTAGCGCGCAATGTTTTTATATAGTTAAACGGATAGACATTTTATAGTTTTAAGCCTGGCTTTCGCGCAGCACTTTGTTCGATTCTTAATAAAGGTATAGGTTTTTTACTATAGTATATACGCGGGTTTTATACTATTATATGTTTTATACTAAGTATATTAAGATAAGGAGGCTATTAAGGTATAAATCCGCTATATACGTTAATTCGCCTACTATATAATAACTAGCGCGCAATGTTTTTATATAGTAAGACGGATAGATATTTTATCTTTTAATAGTTTTTCCGGCCTATTTAGTTAATAGTAGTTAAGGAGCTTAAGATAATAAGTTAGCGGCTTTATTATTAATCCTTATTACTTATTTAGTTATACGTTTTTATTTTATTAAAGCGACTAGCGTATGTAGCTTAAATTAATTATTAAGTTTTTTACTTTTTCTTAAGCGTGCGTTTAAGCGATTATTAAATAATAAGGAGTTTTTACGCTAAAGGATATTTATCTTTTTAAGGCGGGATATATTATAAGAAACTAGCTTATTTAAGCCTTATTTTCTATTATTATCTTACTTACTTTTTACGCTGTTTTTAATCCCTTATTAAGTTCTTTATACTACTTACAAGCCTTATAAGCCGCTTATAAGCAAGATATTATATCTTACTTATTACCGCTATTATAGCTATCCCCCGCCTTCCGTCGCCGGACTTTCCGACTTATTTTCTTTTTTTATACGGCGCTACTACTTACGCCTTTCCGCTAATTAACGCATATTTAGATCTTAAAAAAGTATTAAAGTAAAGCTAGGTTATTCCGCTAATAGTAATAAAAATAGTTAATACTAAGGTATTAAATATTAAAATTCTTACTTTTAAGCAAGTAATAAGGTCCTAAATAGCCTTATTCCTTAATTCTTTACTCTTAAGGTTTTAAACGTATTTAATAGTCCCAAAACCCCTTTTTATAAAAAGGGCCTTAAGAGCGAAAATATAAAGCGCGTAGTTAGTATAGCTAATAAAGTAAACGTAAAACCTTAAGAACTTTATCGCTTAAGATAAAGTTAAGTTATACTTTAATTTCTTATAGGCCTATAAGTTAAACTTAGTATAGTTTATAGCTAAGCGGAAACTCTTAATTATTATAATCTTATCGCTAGAATATAGTCCCGCGAAGCTAGGCTTATTAAGGATTATATTAGTTATTATTAATAGGTTTTATAAAATTAAGTAGCGGAATATATTATAAGCTTAGTTATTACTATTTACTTTAGTTAAAAAAGGGCGGCGGATAGATAATAGTAAGACGCTTATACGCCTTAATATAGCTAGGCTAAATATAGCGGCTAAGGGGAAAAGTATACGCTAAGCGGAACTAAGCGGGTCTTAAAAGCTTATAGTAGCTATTAGCTAAAAGAGGGATTTTATTATACGGGCTAAACTATATATTAAGTAAGACGGAGTTTTAACTATAATAGTATAAAACGCTATAATAAACCCGGGTATAAACTAATTAAGCTAAGCTTTAAATATATAATTAAGGATAGCGCGGATATTGTTTTAGTTATTTAGTTAAAGCGGGTTTCCGCTAGTTATAATAGTTACTATAAGGCTTAAGACTATAATAAAGTTAGTTAGCTTAAAAGTATTAAGTATTAGCTAGTTATCTTACTAATAAAGGTTTTTAGTTACGCTTTAAAAAATATATAAGCGGCGGGGGCTTTTAAGCTATAAAAGCTAAGTAAGAAGTATAGCTTAGTTATTATAAAAGCAGCTATCGAAACTATATAGCGGTATAAGGCTAAGGGGTAAGTTATTAAAGTTAAGCGTTTAAAGAGGGTAATATAAGCTATCCCTTATAGTCCTATAATTTAAGTAAGCTTATTAGTTTAAGCATAGTTATAAAAAGCAGTATAGGTTTATATAAAGGCTTAAACTTAAAGGTTTTAGTACTCGCTAAAAGACTTAAGGCTATAAAGCTTTACCGCCTTATTTTTATATAGCTTAAGCGCCCGCTTATATCTTTTATATTAAAGGTTTAAAGGCTTATATAAAAGTAAGCTAAAATAAGAGTTTTAAAATAACTAGTCTTAGCTATAAGAAATATTAAATAATAAAGGGACTTAAAATAAAAGTATAAAGATTATAAACTTTAAGTAAAAAAGCTATATATATAAAAGTAAGTAAGGTATAATAAGCTAAGGCCGGCGGCTTAAAAAAGTATAGTTATAAAAAGAGGAAAAAAAAAGGTTAAGCGGTAAAAAGAATTTAAATAAGTATATTATAAAGCTAAAAAAGCCTTATTACTTAAAGTAAGTCGTAGCGTATTATTATTAAAATAACTAATTACCTTAAGCATAATAAGTTATAGTTTCTTATAACTTAAAATAGTTTTTAAGTCTTATACTTAAGCTTAACTGCTTAATTCTCTTAGTTAGAGAGTTTTATATTAAGTTATAAAGGCTGTTTATTATACTTTCGTTTAAACTAATTAAGCAGCTAACTCTTTTTATACTTTCTTAAAAGCCTTAATAAGTTTAAATAAAAACACTACTTTTTCGTTTACTTATAAGTTATAACTACTTAGCTAACCTTTTTATACTATAAGAAACTCCTTTTAAAGCTTATCGCTGCTTTTCTTTATTATACGACTTTAAAGGAATTATTTAACTTCTTATTCGTTTAAGTAAAGTATCTCTTTATCTTAAACTAGCTTTAAACATATAGCTAGCTTATTTACTAAGCGTAGTTATACTACTAAAATAACTAAATAGATATTAAGGGATCCTTTTATATTTAACTAGTATATAAGCTATCTTACTTTAATATTAACCTTTAATAAATTAGTGCGTTTCTTTTAAAGTTTTGCTAGTTTACTATCTAAGATATAGTAACCTTTACTAAGCTATAGCTAAACTTAATCGCTAGGCTAAAATTTTAGCGGGCGGTATTTCTTATTATATTTATTCTTTTTAATAGCTTAAGTATAAGCGATAGCTTACTTAGCCTTTTTTTATAAGACCTTTTAGTTTTACTAATATAAGTAATTACTAAAAAACTAAAGCTTATTAATAATTCTTATTTTTATAATAAGCTCGCTTAACGCTATATAAATTATTAATAAGAAGAAATTATTAAAGCTAAACTAAAAAGCTATTAGTATATTAGTTTAGTATAGGTTTAAGAAATCGGCAGTTAAAAATTATAGCGCGATTGTTATAGTTTAATTTCGCTTTTTTAATAAGCTATTAGTTTAAAAGTTATTAAGCGCCTACGTACACTTAGTTTAGTAGTACGTGGCCGAATAATTATTTATCTAAAGCTAAAAAGGGAAAGGGGAAATCTCTATTTAAGCTACGTAGCTTCGTACTTTATAGGGGTCGCTTAAGTAGCCTATACTTAAGTTAAGTTCGGGTCGAACTTAGGCTAAGTTTAAGTAAAGTCTTATATAACTTTAGCTATATATTAGCCTAACTTTAAGTCGTTTGTTATAGTATAACTATAGCTCTTTTTACGGTATAGCTTATAATACTATCCCCCTTTTAAGCTATTACGTACTAAGGTATATAATATTAGCGCCTTACCCCCCCCCGCTCCGCACTTAGCGTTAATCGGTATAGTCGTCCTTATTATACTTATAATTATACGCCTATACCTCCCCGAATAACGTTATATTAAGGCGTTAGACACGTTATACGCTCGCTTATCCGCGCCGCTACGTTATCCTTAATAGTGCTAAGGCGGTATAACGTATCTCCTCCGCTTACCGCTAATATTAGTACTTAAGGTATATCTTTCCTACTTACTGCTTATAGTCCTTAGGCATAAATACTCTTCCTCTTTCCCTCTCCTTCTCTTCTTTCTTTTCTTTCTTTAATTACTAATCTACCTACGCGCGCGCCCCCTTTTATAATAGCTTCGCCGCGCCGCGCCTTAATATATTTACTATAACCCCCTAGGCCTTATCTCCCGCTATATTATAGGTATTTACCTATCTAGCGCTTCTTAGCATACTTAGCGACTATACGCTATTGCCTTTATATTAATCTTCGCGCTTACTATCGTCGCTTAGTAAGTAAAGCATAATACGTAGCACTACTATACGGCGCCCCCCTTACCTTATATATATCGGACGTATAGTATCTCTTAACGCGGATACTTAGTATAAGGCTTACTAAAATTAAGCCTCGCCCCGCGCCTATAATTATTTTACTTACGCCCGTACCGGATTACGCTATTTGCCTATATATCCCTATTCTTAGACTATATAGGACATAAGGCTAACGCGATATTAGTATACTAGCGATATAGTCGCCGCTATAAACGCGCTTTAAGATTATATATCTTAAAGGACGTTTAAGAATTACCGCACTAACTTATATATACGTTCTTTAATCCTTAATAAACACTAGCTAAAGGGATATTACTAACGATTACTATAGTATATAAAGTTAGCTTATACTACTACTATAGCGCGCTAAGCTTAAATATACCTTAACGTTTAAGGTTAATATATTAGTATTAGTAGGTAGTAGGTAGTTTACTTTAATTAAGTTATAGTTCTTTATATATCCTATCCGTATTTACTTTATATCTTATTATATCTTATTATATCCCTTATCTATCTTATCGTTATTTACGCTTAGTACGTATTTATAGCGTATCCTCCTTATACTTATCGTTTAAAATCGTCTTAATGTTTGCTAAGCGTAGCCCGAAACTTTCTTTTATTTTTCCTAGTTTTCCTCCTTTTCTCCGCTACTTCCCTTATCCTATCCCTTACTCCCCGGCTCGGCTTACTATTATCCTTCCGCCTTGCCTTTATCGTTCTTTATTACGTTACTATATCGTCCTTTAAATTCCTTTAAGGCGATTATATCTTAAAAGTCGCTAATTAGTTACTATATTAAGTTAGCATACTTATATTACTTTACTAAAACTTAGCGCTATCTCCCCCTTTTAATCTATCTTTACTAAGCTTACTTAATCTTCTTTATAATATACTTTAGTTCGTCGTCCTCCTTAATTACTAGTAGTAGCTAATAGTTATTAACTACTTAGCTAAGTAAGGGGTTATCCGCTATATAGCGGAGGAACTTTATATATAGTCTCTTATATACCCTCCTTAATATATTAAGTTCTACTATATATAAGCTAACTACCTTTATTATAATATACTTTTAGTATAGCTAGTTAAGCTTTTCGTAAGGCCTATTTATAGTATACTTTTTTATATCTAGCTATACCTTATCGCTTACTTAAAGTCTTTCCGCTAGTATATAAAACCGGTTTACCGTCTCTTCTTACCTTACTTATAATACGGCGATTGCCGTTTAAAGGAAGTTAGTAACTTCCCTTATCCTTTATATAAGGCTCCGTACGCTCTCCGCGTTTAGTATAAGCGGTCTTTCCTCCTATGCGATTTAGATCGGCTTAATATTATATCTATATATAGCGAAAAAAGGCTTATACCTATTATTAATACTACTTAATTTTTAAGCGCCGCTTAAGCATAAGGTAGCTATGCCCTTTAGTCGTCTTACTTATAGTAAATATATATATAGAGGTATACTTATACTTTTTAGTTCGCGCGCTTTATTGCCTTATCGGTTTGTGGGTAGTAGGCTAAACTTAGTTTCCTTTAAACCTTAGTTTATTAATAGAATTCCTTTTAAAATTACCTTATTTAGTTCGTCCCTTAATCTAAGATAATAGATTTTAATATTTTATAAAAGCGGAAGTAAGATTATAAGAACTTAGTAGTATATACTATTACTCTTATTATCGGTATCGCTTTTAAAGTTATCGCTTTTATTAGCTAATCTATTATTACTTTAAGGTTCTAAAAGCCCTTAATCCTTATTAGCGGTAGGTTAACTATAAAGTCTATCGTTAAGTATATAAACGGCTATATAAAGGGCGGTAATAGTTAAAGAAGCCCTTTTTAAAGTTACCCTTAAATATACCCCTTACTATATAGCTTATAGTTCGCGATAAGCCGGCGTACTATTAACAACTAGCCTAGCTAAAAGAACTTTTAGGCTAATATTATAAGCGTCCCCTTACGCCTTAAGTATCTTACCGCTATTAAGTTATATATCCGTTAAGCGATTAATACTTAAAGCTCGTCTAGCTCTTTATCCTCCCCCTCCTTAAGGTATTAAGCCTTATTTAGCACTTAAAGTCGGTCTTTAAAGCGAAGGCGCCCTCTTATATTAATTATATACTTACTTACTTAAACCTTTAATTACTATTTTAAAGTAAGTAACTAGTTACGGTTCCGCACTACTTAAAATACTACTTAGTACTCCTTATCCTTTTATAGTATCGCTCTTTACCGCTCTTATATCTCTTACTTATTAAATACGCGGGCCGGTCGTGCTTATTCCTTAAGCGCGTCTTAGCTTAAGTTTAGGTTAAGTTTTAGCTAAACTCCGCCTTTATTCGCCCCGCCTTCGTCTTAAGGTATAAGGTTATCCGCTTTACTTATATAAGCGATTAACCCCGCGTTCTCTTCCCTTTCTTATATTATCGCGATAGTGCGCTTTTTTTATACTAATTATCGCGGGAGGTTTATATACTCGCCGCTAAGGGGGACCCGATATCTTATTAATCGCGCGCTATTTAAGATTATCTATACTATGCGTTTTATTTCCCTTTTATTAAATACCCCTTCCGGCTTATCTTAATCGCAGCGCGATAAAGCGTTAAGTATTACCGCTAACCTCTTTAAGTAGTACTTTAATATAAAGTTATATAAAGTAAGCTTTATTGCTTATTTACTTTACCTTTTATTTAACTTCCTCTTTATTATAAAGTACTTTAAATTCCTATAATCCGTTAATACTATAAACGCTAGCATATTATATAACTTTACCCTTTAAAAGTCTAAGTATTATATAATCGCGAGTAACTCTTTATTATAAATTTAGTAGTTTTACTCCGCTATATTAAGTTATTTTAAGAAGAACCTTATTAAGTATCGTATTTTATTTAGTCTTACTTACGTTAGCACGCCGCTTATCGTATATTTAAAGTAGTCTACCTTTAAGTATATTTCCCTTTTAAAGTTATATAGCTATAGTACTAGTATATTATAAAATGCTTCTTAAATAAACTTAAATACGGCTTAGTGCTTATTAGTTTATAAGAACGTCGCGTTCTTTTTATAAAGGCTATTTAAGCACTATAAGGCCTTAGCGTAAAGCGGGATAAAGGTATAGTAGTAATTCGTAAACTTAAGGAAGCTTTAAATGCCCTTTACGTTCCTTAGCGCTTATTATATCTAAATAGCCTAGATCTTCTCTAGGTCGTACTAAACCTTACCCCCGGCTTATATAATAAAACCTAAGTACTTTACTTTTTTTATTGCAAAGTCGTATTTCTATAGGTTTAGTATAAGGCCTACTTTTTATAACTTTTTAAGCACCTTCGCTACTTTCTCTTAATAGTTATAAAGCGACCTTAATAAGTAGATTAAAACGTCGTTTATATATACTATAACGAACTTATAAAAGTAGTCTTTTAGCACTTAGTTAATATAGCGCTAAAAGGTAGCTAGCGTTTTTATAAGGCTAAATAAGCATACTTACTATTTAAATAGTCTAAACCTCGTCCGAAAGGCCGTCTTAAACTTATAGCCTTTTACGATTTTAATCTTATAAAACGCTATAACGATATTAAGTTTCGTAAACTAATATACCTTCGCTAGTATCTTTAGCGTTTTTATAATTAGTAGTAGTATATACCGGTCCCTTTTCGTAATTATATTTAAGGCTTAGTAGTTATAGTAAAAGTATAGTTAGCTATTAGCCTTCTTTATAAACAATACCGGCGCCGCGGCTAATAAACTGCTTAAGCGGATAAGGTTTGCTTTTAATAGCTCGTTTAAGGTCTTCTAAAGGATAAGAAGTTCTTCTTTTAATATATTATAAAGGGGCCCTTATAGTAATAGCGGCTCCTTACCGTCTTTATTTAAGGTAAGATAGATTTTATAGTCTATGCTTAGTCGGAATAAGGGTTACTTAAGTGCTTTTATAGGTGCGAAAAGGTTTAGATAAGCTTATAGTGCTTAAGCTAGGATATAGTCCGCCGGGTTAACTAGCGTCTTTAGCTAAAGGGCTCTCTTTACGTCCTTTATTATAACCGCCTTTATATCGAGCGCTTATTATCGCCCCCGGTTATCTCTTTAAGCCCTTTCTTATTAGTACTCCGCCGCGAAGATAAAGGCGCTTACTAGCCTCGCCTCTTAAATATTCGCGATCTTTATAGCTTCTTTTAATCCTTAAAGGCTAATCTAAATCCCCGCTTTTCCGTGCTAAATCTAATCCCCTCCGGCATTATAAACTACCTTATTCTTCTTTATCTACGGTCTCCTTAAGAACACATTATAGCTTAACTTTAGTACTATATAGGCGAATATCTATTTTAAGTGCTTATTAATCTCTTTCTTAAACGCTACGATCCCCTTTATTTAAAGTATTAGTATATCTTTTAAGAAAGGCTATAGTAGCCTCCTTATCTTATCCGCAAAGGGCATTTATAGCCTTATCACTACCCCCTTACTTATTATAGTATAGTAGTTATAGCCTATATCTATAAGTACGTTAAGCCCCTTTTTCTTATTAATGCTAACCTTAAGCAGTATTAAGTTTAGTATAAGGTGCTTCCTTATTAACCTTTAAGCTATTTACTATTTCTCCTTTTCCCTTAGCGCCCGACTTTATGCTAAGGTTCCTCTTTTCTTAAATTAGAATTTACTTTAGTTACCTCTTTAGTTATAGCTACGGCTACTTATAAGGTTCCTTCTTTCTTCTTTTTATAAAAGCGGGCAATATACCTTATTGCCCTATAAGCGAAATACCTTTATATATCGGGCCGGCTTTATCTTCCTCCCGGCTAAGTCGTGGCGTTAATTCTACTTATCGGGGTATTACCCTTTAAGTTTTTTCGGTTTTAAGTTACCCCCCTTATTACCTTCTTCCGGCCTTAAAACGGCTACTTAGTTTACTAAACCCTTTTTAGCTTTACCGCGATTTACGCTACTTAATTAATATACGCTAAGAAGCTTAAAGTTAGGAGGTCGACTATCGCGAGCGCTTCCTTAAGGCGAAGGCCTAAGGCGCTTTCTAAGAACACGATCTATATATTATATAGCTATAACCCCCCTCCCGCCTTAAAGAGCCTCTACTCGAACTTAAGGAGGAATGCCGCGAACGTTTAGTTCTCTCCTTATTTAATTATGCGGATAGCCGCCGCCGCCCGCGATTAAATATCGATATTAAGGTAAATCGAATTAAGGTACTTAAAGAATTCCTACTAATTATAACCTTAGTCCGCGCTAATACTATAGTAAGTCGCTATAGTTTATTATAGCCTTATATTTAAATAGTTATAGATTAAGTAGAAAACCTCCTTTAAGCTTAAGAAGAAGTTTTAGTTAATCTTATACTTTTCTTATATATATCGTGCTTAAGGCGTAAAGTAGCGCCGCTAGCCGTCGAATTTCCTTAGCGCTAAGAGTAGCTTCCGCTAGTATTTTTTCTTTATTGCTTCTTTCTTTATTATAAGTATTGCGGCCCCCGCTATTATATTATAAGGTAGTATTAAACTATTAATTAATAAGCCGGCCTTTCTTTATATATACGTCCTTACCGTCTCCTTTAGCTTTTATATTAAGGCCTTAAACTAGCTTATTAGCTATTAAATCTACTACTAGCTTGCTTAAACTTAGTAGCTCGTTTTAACGGCCCTTATTTATAGCGAGAGGATTGCTTATTTAACCTTTATCTAGATATCGGCTTCTCTTAGCCCCCCCTCTTAAGCCTTATAAGCATAGCCCCTTTATACTAAGTAGGCTTCTTACTTACGCTATATTATAGTTAGCGAGTCTCTTCTTAAATTATATAACCTTATCTAAAAAGAGCTTTAAATATATTAAGGGCTTATATATACTTAATTTAGTAGTATATAGCCGAATAATTATTTATTTAAAGCTAAAGAGGGAAGGGGGAAATCTTTATTTAGGCTACGTAGCTTTATACTTTATAAAGGTCGCTTAAGTAGCCCGTACTTAGGTTAAGTTCGGGTTAAACTTAGGCCGAGTTTAGGTAAAGTCTTATGCGACTTCGGCTATACGTTAGCCTAACTCCGGGTCGTTCGCTATAGTATAACTATAGCTCTTTTTATAGCATAGCCCGTAATAAAGGTACTAAGCAGTAAATATAAAACGCTTTAATTTAAAGGCTTACTATAAAGTTTATTAAAACGTTAAAGTAAACTTTACGTTTTAGTTAAAGATTATTCCCTTTAAAATCCTTAAGTTAGTATAAAATAGCTAAATATATAATGCTTATACTTAGTTTTTTACTATAAACTAATCGTTACTTAAAAAAGAAGATATATCTTTAAGAATTTATTAATTATAGTTCGTAAGGTATTAAATAAGTTCTTTATAAGATCCTTTTATAAGGATTATTAAGCTTAAACTACTAAAAGTTTAATAATAAAGTTTATTGCTATTATATAATATAAAACTAATTAGCTTAAAATTAAAATAAGCTACTTTAGCATTTTACCTTTATTAGTTTAGTTTTAGTAATAAGTATTATAGCTATTTACGACTTTATTTATATATTTACTAAGCTATAAAGTTAAGAAGCTTTTAAAAAGATCTTATTATATATAAGTACGGCTAATATAAAAGTATTTAACATAGGCGTCTTTAACGATTTCCTTAGTATAGGTCTTAAGAATATATAGTCTTTAGCGTTTATTATTCTCTATAAAGTATAGTAGCCTTTATAACTAAAATAATAAGAGTTTAAAGAAACTATCTTTATTGCTAAGCTATTTAATAATCTTTACTTACTATATATCCTTTACGTATATATTAATTATTTTTTAGCGGAGCGGTAATTTAATTTATACTTTTACGCTAAAAAATATATAGTTTTTCGTTTTATTATCTTAAATACGTTTTAATTCCTTTTCTTCGTTTAAGGATACTAGCTAATTATCTTAGTATAGTAAGTATAAAAAAGCGTTTAGTATAACGTTTTTTACGCTTAAGATATAATATACCTTAAGCGGGAATTAGCTTAAGTATTAAAAAGTAAGGACTAGCTTATCGTTAGATTTTATATTTATAAAGAATAAAAACTTTAAGTATATAATTTTATAGGTGCTTATATAGTTAGTAGAAACGACTATTTATAGTATTCTTATAGATAGTATTATAGTATATAGCTTATAAACCGCTTATACTAAACCGGCTACTTTAAGCTTTATAAGCTAATATTAAAGTTCTTTACTTTAAAAGGCGCGGCTTAAGTAAACAATAAGTTAAACCTTAGTTTATGCTAGTAAAGTCTTTTTATCTTATTTTATACCTTCCTTTAAGTAAAACGCTAAAGTTATTACTTCGTATTCTTAAGACGTGTCGATTTAAATAAATAGTTATTAAGCGGGGTTAAAGTAGTAAATTAATTAAGGCTTAATAAGGTTTTTAGTGAAATTCGTAAAGGCCTTTTCTTTTTCCGGAGTAGGCTAAAAAGCGGCTCTTACGGTATATTATACTTATCTTTAGCCTTTTAAGGGGATTCCTTTTTTTTATCTTACTTAAAGTAGCTTTGTTTTTCCTCTTTAAAAAACGTTAACCTTTTTAGCGAAATATAGGACTATATAGCATAGCTACCTAGTAAGGCTACTCGTTTTTTAAGCTATTTAAAGTTTTTTAAGAACGCGATATTATTTAAAGCTTATACGCGTTTATTTATATTTATTAAGCTAATAGCGTTTACTTTAAATCTTAGGTGTTATATAGATAAATATACTAAAAAAGACTGAAGTTAGGATAAGTAATATTATAGTTGTAAAAAGCGCAGAATACCGCTTTTAAGTATTAAAAGTGTTTTTCGGCTATATTAAAGTAGATAATAATATTATTAATATAAGCCGCCGCGTAATTTTAGTATTTACCGAAAACGTTATTAATAAATCTTTAAATATATACTAAGAATTTCTTAAAGCCTATAAGCGTTATAAGTAATCTTTTTAACCTATAATAGCTTATAACTATAAACCTTTCTTAGTAGTCTTAGTAAATTAAGAACTAGTAAAAAAACGATTATATATTTACTATATTAATAAACTTCTTTTTTTAAAGGCGTTTGATTATATTGCTTTAAAGCAGTATTAAGTAAGCATTTAAGGTAATAATAGCGTTAATCCTTTATAGATCTACGACTACTTATCCTTTTTCCTTTTAAGTATTACTATTTATATATACCTATATCTCTATTTATATACACGCCCTATTTTAAAAATACGTACCCGCGCTAGCCCGCCCTACTAATTTATACCGCGCCCGCTTAGTATATACTTATACATTTTAAATGCCCGCGCCTATATATATAGCTTATATATATATATATAGCTTATATATATATATATAGCTTATATATATATATATATATGTTAATTAAAGCTATCGCTAGCGTTGCAATAAACCCTCTTCTCTTTTTCTTTAATGCCTTTACGCCGTAAGGCGACTTAAATAAAGCCTATAATGCTCTTAATATCTATAAAGAACGCGAAGCTACGATTTAGCCCTTACCGCCTTCTTTAGGCTTCGAAACTTATAATATAGCATATAACTTTATTTAAGGGTTCCTTTACGATAATAGTATAGCTATTATTAAGCGGTTAAGCTCTTATAAGTAACATATTAACGGGATCTCCTTTATAACCTAAGTTCTCTTTATATTTAATTATAGCTTATAGCGGGCTTTTACTAGTTTAAGGCTATATAAGCCTTTTACTTTAAAGCTTAACTATCCTTTCCGCCTTATTATAATAGCCTCCTTTAATAAAAAAGCTTAAAAGTAGGATTTTTAAGTTACTAAGGCTTATTATAACTACGGGCCTTTTCTTAATCCCTAAGCATATAATATTTATTGCTAATAGACGGTTCTATAATAAGAACTTAAGAAGAACCTTTTAAAATATAAAGCGCTACTAGCTTAAGAGATATTTACTATCCTATAAGATACTTAGCTTATTATAGCGTTTTTCCGCCTTTAAGATATTTATAACGATTGCTAAAAGGTTCTTTTTAAAGCTCTTAATAGTAAGACGGCTATATAAGCATTTATAAAGTATCTTTAAATAAGAAATCTTCTTTATTATCTTAAATTTAACTTATATAATAAAAATAAGATTTAAGACGTGCTTTAAACTTACTTATAGTACTAAACAATATAAAAACGCTTTCTTAAGGTTTTAAGCCTTAATAATATATATAAGACTAACCGCTTTAAGCTTTTCTTTTTTTAAGTTATTAAAGTTACTAATTAAAAGTCTTGAGCTAACTTCGCCTTAAGCCTTATTAATATAAAGAAAGAAGAGGGATATTAATAGCTTTATTAGTCCCTTAACGCCCTTTATCTATAAGTAAGGGCACTAAAGCCCTTTATAGTTATTATAGATAAGGAAGCCGCTCTTAAAAACGCCCTTCTTTATATTTTCCCTTTTATATAATAATAAATCTATATATACTAAATTAATAGCAATATTCGGGCCCGAATTTAATTACGCTAAAAAAACTTAGTAAATCTTAATAGTCTTAAAAATCTTATTAAAGGAGAAGTCCTTCTTAAAGTTAAAGCTATCTTTACTTATAAGGCTACTAAATAAAAGGCCGCCGCTACCGCCGCCGCCGCTACGTTTAGTTTAAATAATAAGAAAGTTAAATTTAGCTATAAAGAAATACTACTAGCTTAAAAGCGCGTTATTTACTTTAAGATAAAAGCAGATTTTTATAAAGCATAGTAGTAGCTTGATTAACAATTCGGTTAATAATACTAAGGCTATATTATAACTTATATCTTAAACAAATATATACTATAATAAGAGTAGTAAGTAAGCTACTTTATTAGCTGCTATTATAACTTTAACTAGTAAGTTAATAGCTTAAGTAAGACCGCCTATAAAGATATAAAGTCTTATTTACTTATAAGCACCTTTAACCTCTTATATCTTTATAATACCCTCGTTTAAATAATTAAGAATAAAGGGATATCTTATATATAAGTAGCTACTTAGCAAAGGATTTAATAAAGGGGGTAGTTTTTTAAGTAGTTATCTTAGCTTAAAGACCTTAATATAAAGGTTACTTATTAAGCTATTAATCTTCTTACTATATAGTATCGACTTACTATTACTATAATACCTTTATTAACTTAAAAGCCCTAGCTACTATAGCTTTATAGTAAGCGCTTTATATTATAGCTTAGCTTGCTTAATATATATACGATCTTTTAATGCCTTTAAGCTAGGCTAATACTTAAAAAGCGTGATATTCTTATATAAAAATAGCTTAAGAAGCTATTAATAAAGACCCCCCCCTTTTTCTATATATTTTACTATTTATAATAACTCTTAAGACCTTAAAGAGCTATTATATTCAATCCGCAATCTTAATATTATTTTAGTTAAACGCGGCTAGCCTTATAATACTAAGCTACTTCTACTTAACTCCCTTAAATACTAAGATATATTAATAAGGGTATTATAGCTAGCTATACTGCTATAAAGGCTACTTAATTTAAGTTAAGCTAGCCTAAAGCAGCTTAATATAAGCGTTTAAAAACACCTCTTTTATAACAAGATCGATAAACTTAGCTATAGCTTAAAGTCTTTTATAGCGTTATAAAAGAGATCGTTAGCTTAAAGCAAGATAAAGGGAAGGGGATTAAAAGGCGGATATAGTAAGGGCGGTAAGGGTAATAAGGGCGCTTATAGCACCGGCGGTAGCGATATAGCCTTAAGCGGCGATATAGCCTTAAGCAGCGATATAGCCTTAAGCGGCGATATAGCTATATCGCCGCCGCCGGTATAGCGTTAAAGGCAAGAGAGGCACCTATACTTACTTACCGGCGGCGGCGATATAGTAGTATTAAGGGAATTAAGCGGCGTTAAGAGAATTAAGCGGCGTTAAAGCAATTAAGGGCGCGGTTATATCTTTACCCGCAGCACTAGCCCGGATTAATTAACGGGCCGCGCTATGCGCGTATCTTACGAGAGCTTTAAAGATACGTTCTTTAAGCGAATTAAGCTATAGCTAAGAGCGCTACGTGTAGGCTGCGTGTATAAGCTGCGTTTGTGGGCTGTATGTGTAGGCTGCGTGTATAGGCTATGTATGTGGGCTATATATATAGGCGCGGGAATTTAAAAGGTATAAGTATATGCTAAGCGGGCGCGGTATAAATTAGCGGGGCGGGCTAGCGCGGGGACGTATTTTTAAAATAAGGCGTGTATACGAATAAAGATATATATATATATATAAATAGTAATACTCTTCTTTTTTATTTACTATCTTTTATACTAAAAATACTAGCGCTGCGAATAAAGTTTGCTTATAAACTTACTTTAATTATTCTTACTTAATTAGCTAGCTAAATATTTTATTTATTAATTTTTTATCCTTATCGCTTAATAGATATAATCTTAATACGACTTATTAGTATTACTATCCTTTTATTAAAGGAATATATATATATTCGGAATCGTTTATATATACTACTTCTTTCCCCCTTTTAAAAGCGGGGAAATAACTAAAGGATATTTTAAAGGTTTTATATTTATTTTAAATCCTTAGTATAAACTTAAACGCCTTTATTAGTAGTAAGTTTAAGTAAGTCTTTAGGTTAGCTAATTTTAAGCTTATAGTTTATTATAAGATCTTTTTATAAAAAGTCCTTAAAAGGTTTTATTTTATCCGGGTTTTTTATAAGGACTTTAACGAAAAGAATAGTAATATTAACCCCCTTATATAGCTAAAGCTACTTATTAAAGTCCGTAATTATCCTTACCTTTTAGCTTTAATAGAGTATTAATAGTTTCTTAAAGCGGTTTATCGCTATAAAGCTCTTATAATCCTATATAATTATCCGGGTAAGCTTAAAGTTATTAAGGAAGAATATTATATCCTGCTTTAATAATAATACCTTGACTTATATAAGTTAAGCGTAGCTAAAACTAGCTAAAATTATTATAATAGTTAAGTAAATTATATATCTATATTTTACTAGTTTTAGCTAAACTATTTTAACGTCGGCTTATATCTTTTTAAAACCTTTAATTTATTAAACTAACGTAAAGTTAATTAGGTTTTTTTAGTAAAGAAATAAAAAATCTTAGCTTAGTAATATATTAGCTATTAAACGTTTTACTATTTAAGCGCTAATCCTTATTTTTGCGACTATAAGGCTATTGTTTAGCCTTATTAGTATATATATAGTAAATTTTCCCTATTTAATAATAGCTGTTTTTCTTACTCCTTAAATAAGAATTTATTAAAAGGAGTTTATAGTTACGTTTTAAAAAGTCTTTACTAAGTTAGCTTAAATAAGGCTTTAGTTTACCTTAGTATTTATATAAGCTTTAATACTTATCTTAAGCCTTGCTTTTTTATAGATTAGTAAGTATATATAAGTAAATCGTACTAGCTTATCGGGGCTTAATAGTTTAATATAAAAAGAAGCTTTAACTATTTAAACAGTTTATAGCTTTTAAATTACTACTTATTATACTAAGCTACGTCTTTATATAGTAACGTCTTAGCTAAAGTTAAGGGGGTTTCTATCTTTTATATATTAATAGAGTTTATTTTTAAGGGGATACCTTACTATAAAATCCGTATACTTTATCTGCCTCTTAAACTAAATTTGTTATAGTATAAATCCTAGTTTTTTTAAGCTTTTATTAGTATTTTTTAAGCTCTTTATATATTATACTCTTTATCCTTTAAGTAGTTATCGATCTTTATTATAGTTCCTTTTTTAGTTATAAGGTATACTCAGTTTAGGTTTAGTATTAGTAAGTATAGAATCTTAAAAGTTCTTTTTCTTTTAAGCTAGAAGACTTTAGCTTATATCCTTAGCTATTTAAACGGGTTTCTCTTTTAACTTAGTAAATACTATAAAGCTTATAGTATATCTACCTTAGTTAAGTAGTTTAAAAATATAATATATAGTCTTAGCAAGTCCTTAATAAATAGTTAACGTATTATAAAGAAATAGTGCGATAATACTATACTGCTAAAAGGTCTCGCCCCGGCCTTAGTTAAAGGTTAAGATAGTAATTATTATCTATATACTTATATCTTATATACTAATATATAAGTAGCTAAAACGCTTATCTCTTACGTTTTATAATATAAGGCGTTTTAAACTATCCTTTAAGTATATATTAAGTTCGGCTAGTTAGGCCTTGCTTTTTTATAGGTTGGACCTATTTTTTTCGCGCTTATAAGTGCTTTTAAGATCCTTAAGTATATTTAACTTATAGCTAAAAAAGGATTTCCTCGTATTTATTAATTTATTTATTATTATCTTTATTTCTTATTTAATAATATAAGAATTCTTTTAAATAAACGTTTAACCTTTAGTAGATTATTATAATTAAGTAGTCTAGCTAATAAAGCGCGGCCTTAGCATTATATTATAAGTATAATATTTAAGACTTAAAGTTAAACCTTATTACTATATTTTTAATAGTAAAGTGCTCTTTATTAAGTACTTATATCGCTATATTTAAGCGGATTTTAAACCACTTTTATAAAGTTAAGATTTATTAACTTAGTTTTATAGTTAGCTTATTAAGTTTTTCTTATTTTAGTTTTAAAAGGTCTTTAAAATATTATTTTACTACGCTTCCTTAAAAAAGAAAAGCAGTTAAATAGCTAGTTTATCTATATAAGCCTTACTTTTACTAGTATTTAGCGGATAAAGTATATAAAACAGTCTACCCCTTAAAATATACTAGCCTTATTATCTTCTTTAACTTCGTTAAAGGATACTTTTAATAGTCTTAATAAGTTAAATCTCCTTATATTCTTAGCTTATAGTTAAGGTTTTTCTTAAAGCTTAGTAAGCGCGTTTTTTTTTTAGTGCTTTAAGGAGAGTAAAGAATTATTCGTTTAATATTACTACTGTTTTTATTAAAGAGCTTAAGGCTAAACTTAGTCTTAGTATTTATACGCTAAGTATAAATAGGATTAGCTAGCTAAAGGTATTACTTACTATATCTTTATCGCCTATTATTAAGGTCTTAGTCTTAATACTCTTGCTAAGTGCTTAACCTTTTATTTTATATATATCTTAAAGTCTAGTGCGTTATAAGGCCTTAAGTATAAAAGGGTTATTTTTATTAATTAAGAGTCCCGAAAACGCTTAAATTAGCGCAGCTATTATAAATAAAGCTAAATAGTAATACTAAACTAAAAAACTATTAAGTATCCTTTAAGGTAGATTTCCGGTTTAGGCCTATAAACTAAACTTTATTAGTTATCTTTAGTAAAAATATCCGCTAAGCTTATTATCTTAAAGGAAGAGTAGCTCTATTACTAGCTTAATTTTAAGGGTTTTTAAAAGGCGGGGATCTAAAAGTACTTAAGCTTAGCTTATTTTTACTTTTTTAAACTAAAGGATAATTAATCCGTTTAAGTAATACCGAATTTAGTTTACTTAGTTATATAAGTTTTCTCGTTTTATAGTTTATCTTCTATTAGTATTTTAAAAGTAGATTGTTTTTTTAAGGCGGTAGTTTTAACTTAACTAATTAAGACTTATTTTATATCTTAGTTAGCTTTATAAGCTATTATAGTATAATACTTTAAAAAAGAGTAAAAGAGATTTTTAAATTAATATACTTAGTAAGCCGCGGGCTTTTTTATTTTTATAGCTTACTTCTCTTAAAGTTTTATTCTAAGCGCCTTAAAGAAAAGATATTTATTATAAAGGTTAAACTTAAAGGCTAATAAGAGCTTTTTACTAAAGAAAATATTATTTAGTATTTAACTTCTTATAGGAAAAGTGCTTATTCGTGTAATATTGTCGCTTTTAGCTAAGTAAATATTTAAAGGATTTTTATTTAAATAAATAAGAATTAGTAATATTTACTACGCTTTATAATATAAAGATAAAGAGATAAAGTATAAACTAATTACCGCTAGTTAAGCTTAATACTACGGACTAATTACCGCTAATCGGGGCTAGTACTATAAACTAATTACTATTAATTAATCTAGTATAATAGACTAATTACTATATATAAACGTATATAAGGGTTTATAAATAGTAAAAAGCTTTTTTCTTTTAAAAGTATAGCTAGCTACTTTTTTCTTAGTCTTTTAAGCTAATTTTAAGAATTTTTAACTATAATATCCTATTATTTATTATTAATATATAAATAAACTATAGATATCCTTATAAAATTACCTAAGAAACTAAGTATAAGCTTAGTTAGAAATACTATAAACTAAAATTAAGGAAATCCCTTAAATACCCTTAAATATTCCTTAAAAATCGTAGTAAAGTTTATCTTATATCTTTTAAAGTGCTTTTTTAGTTAAAAATAAGCCGAACTATTATTAAGATATCCTACGGAAATCCTTAAATATCCTTTAAAAATACTAAGAGAATTTATTTAGTAGTTCTTATAGTATTTTTTATAGTTAAAAACGTCGTAAACTATAGTTAAATAGGCTCTTAAGTATTTATAGTTATATCTTAAAAACCTTAGCGGGCCCGGTTTAACTAGTAATATTTATTATATTTCCTTAAGCGAGCCTTCGTAGCGCGTGCTTTAAGCGTTCCTGCCGCGGGGTTTTAAAAAGCTCCTTAAAAGTAAAGTAAGGAGTTTAAGCATAGCTATTTAAATTCTATAGTATTATTTCGTTAAGTGCTTCTTAGCTTAAATATAAGTTAAGTTTTAGCTAAACCTTGCTTTTATTCGCCCCGTTTTTAAGCTAATATATAAGGTCGCTTACTTTACTTATATAAGCGATTAACCTTAATTTTATTTTATATTATCGCGATTATATACTCCTTTAATACTAATTATTATAAGAGGTTAATATACTTACCGCTTAAAAGAACTTAACCTTTTATTCGTTATATACTATTTAGGATTAATAGAACTATATATCTTATTTTTCTCTTTTTTAATATACTTACTAGCTTATCTTAGTTTTAGCGCGATAATATATTAAGTATTACTATTAACCTCTTTAAGCGGTACTTTAATATTAAGTTATATAAAGGAAGCTTTATTACTTACTTACTTTACTTTTTATTTTACCCCTTTTTTTAGAAAGTACTTTTAGTTCTTAAAGTCTATTAATAATATAAACGCTAGTATATTATATAACTTTACCTTTTAAAAGTCTAAATATCTTATAATTATAAGTAGCTTTTTATTTTCAATTAAGTAATTATACTTCGCTATAATAAGCTATTTTAAGAAGAAACTTACTAAGTATTATATCTTATTTAGCCTTACTTATATTAATATACCGCTTATTATATACTTTAAGTAGTTTGCTTTTAAGTATATCTCTTTTTTAAGGTTATATAATTATAGTATTAGCGTATTAAAAAACGCCGCCTAAATAAATCTTAACGCGGCTTAGTACTTATTAGTCTATAAAAAGGTTTTATTCTTTTTATAAAGACTATTTAAGGATTATAAATCTTTAGTATAAAGCGGGATAAAAGTATAATAGTAATTTATAAACTTAAAAAAGCTTTAAACGCCTTTTATATTTTATAGTACTAATTATATTTAAATAGCGAAAATCTTCTTTAAGTTATATTAAACCTTACCTTTAGCTTATATAATTAAGCTTAAGTACTTTACTTTTTTTAATTTAAAGTCGTATTTTTATAAGTTTAATATAAGGCCCGCCTTTTATAGCTTTTTTAAATACTTTTACTATCTTTTCTTAGTAGTTATAAAACGACTTTAATATAGAAATTCGCATATTATTTATATATATTATAATAAATTTATAAAGTTAGTCTTTTAATACTTATTTAATATAGCGTTTTAAAGTAGCTTATATCTTTAAAAAGCTTAATAAGTATATACTACGCCTTATAGTAAAAGGATAAGGAGATAAAGCGTATATATTATAGAATCTAAACGGCTACGCCCGGACTCCTTACTTTACTCTTAAGGAATCCCTATAAAACCCCGCGATAAAAATGCCCGGAGTACGCACTATAAAGGCTCGCTTAAGAAGATACGATAAATATTACTAATCGGACCCCGCTAAGGTCTTTAAGATAATACTATAAAGGGTTAAGAGCTTACTTAACTATAGTTTATAATATCTTTAACTATAAGAGATACCGTAAAAACTATTAAGCGGATTCCGCTAGTATCTTTAAGGGATTTTTAAGGATTTCCGCGGGATATCTTAACTATAGATTAACTTATTTTTAACTATAAAAGCACCTTAAAAAACATAGGATAAACCTTATCGCGATTTTTAAAAGGTATTTAAGGATATTTAAAGGATTTCCTTAACTATAATCTATAGTGTTTTTAACTAAGCTTATACTAAGTTTATTAAGCGATTTTATAAGGATATTTATAATTTATCTACGCACTATAAATAGTATAGTTAAAGATCCTTAAAATTAGCTTAAAGAACTAAGTATAAAGTAGCTAGCTATACCTTTAAAAATAAATAAGCATTTTACTATTTCTAAACCTTTATATACGTTTATATATAGTAATTAGTTTATTATATTAGCTTAACTAGCAGTAATTAGTTTATAGTACCGGCCTTAACTAATAATAATTAGTTTATAGTACCGGCTTTAACTAGCGATAATTAGTCCGCGCCTTATCCCCTTATCCTTATGCTATAAAGCGTAGTAAATAGTAGCAATTCTTACTTATTTAAATAAAAATCCCTTAAATATCCGCTAAGCTAAAAGCGACTATATTATATAATTAAGTACTTATCTTATAAGAAGTTAAATACTAAACGATATTTTCTTTAGTAAGAAGCTCTTATTAGCCTTTAAGTCTAACCTTAATAATAAGCACCTTTTCCTTAACGGGCTTATAATAGAACTTTAAGATAAGTAAGCCGTAAAAGCAAAAAAGGCCGCGGCTTATTAAGTATACTAGTTTAATAATCTCCTTTACCCTTTTTTAAGGTACTATACCGTAATAGCCTATAAAGCTAAATAGGACGTAAAATAAGTCCCGCTTAGCTAAGCTAAAACTACTACCCTTTAAAAAGTAATCCGCTTTTAAAATACTAATAAAGGATAAACTATAAAATAATAAAATCTATATAACTAAGTAAACTAAATTTAGTATTACTTAAATAAATTAATTATCCTTTTAATAGAAAAAGTAAGGATAAGCTAACCTTAAAACTATCCGGCTCCCCGCCTTTTAAATACCCTTTAGATTAAGCTTATAATAAAGTTATTCTTTCCTTAAGACGATAAGCTTAGCGGATATTTTAACCGCATACTGCTAATAAAGTTTAGCTTAAAGGCCTTAACTAGAAATCCGCCTTAAAGAATACTTAGTAGTTTCTTAGTTTAGTATTACTATTTAGCCTTATTTACTATAGCCGTGCTAACTAAAGCATTTTCGGGACTTTCGATTAATAAAAACAAGCCTCTTATACTAAGGGCCTTATAGCGTACCGGATTCCGGGATATATATAAAACAGAAGGTTAAGCGCTTAGTAAAAGTATTAAGACTAAGACCTTAATAATAAGCGATAAGGACGTAGTAAGCAATACCCTTAGCGGGCTAAACCTATTTATATTAAGCGCGTAGATACTAAGATTAAGTATAGCTTTAAGCCCCTTAGTAAAAATAGTAGTAATATTAAATAAATAATTCCTTAATCTCCTTAAAGCACTAAAAAAAGAAAACGCGCTTATTAAGCCTTAAGAAAAACCTTAACTATAAGCTAAGGATATAAGGAGATTTAACTTATTAAGACCTTTAAAAGTATCCTTTAATAAAGTTTAAGAAGATAATAAGGCTAGTATATTTTAAGGAGTAGACCGTTTTATTAACTTTATCCGCCGAAACGTTAATAAAGGCGAGGCCTACGCGGATAAATTAGCTATTTAATTGCCTTCTTTCCTTTAAGGAAGTATAGCGGAATAGTATTTTAAAGACCTTTTAAAACTATAATAAAAAGGACTTAGCGAGCTTAGTATTAAATTAAGCTAATAGATATCCGCCTTATAAAAACGGTTTAGAATCCGCTTAAATATAGCGATATAAGCACTTAATAAAAAGCACTTTACTATTAAAGATATAATAGCGGGATCCGACTTTAAGTCTTAAATATCGCGCTTATAATATAAAGCTAAGGCCGCGCTTTACTAGCTAGACTACTTAACTATAATAATTTATTAAAAGCTAAACGTTTACTTATAAGAATCCTTATAACGTTTAGTAAGGAACGAGGATATTAATAAATAGATTAATAAATATAAGGAAATTCTTCCTTAGCTATAAGTTAAATATACTTAAGGATCTTAAAAGCACTTACTAGCGCGAAAAAGATAAGTCTAACTTATAGAAAAGCGAGGGCTAACTAGTTATACCCCGTATATACTTAAAGGATAGTTTAAGACGTCTTAGCTATTTATTAAAAGCTCGCTAAGATTAAGGGTTACGTTTTTAGACCGCTTAGTAAAGGCGGATTTACTTTAAGGCCTATAGCGCTTGCTAAGTTAAGGAAGAAACCTACTTAAATAGCTAGGAATATAAGTCGAGGTCTTTTAGCTTAAGAGAAAAAGGACCTTTAGGACTATATACTTATTAACGCTTAAGCTAGAACGGGCATACCCCGCGACTAAGGAAAGAACTATAATAAAGACTAATAACTATTTAAGGGATAAAGAGTACGATATAAAAAAAGCTTAGTTAAATACTAACGAAAGCTTAAAGGAAACCGCAATCTATATTATAGTAAACTTAGTATAAAAGGCCGATAAAGCATATAGATTTTACGGCGAAGTATTCCCCTTAAAAAATAAGCTTTACTAATACGTTAAAGATAAATACCCCCTTAACCTTAACTAAGACGTTGCTATATAAAGACGTAGCTTAGTATAGTAAGTAGTTATTTAAAAGCTATAAAGCGTTTAAATAGTTAAGGCTTCCTTTAACGTCTAGCTATTAAACCTTAATAAGCTATTACGATTTACCTATATATGCTTATTAGTCTACGGAAAAAAAGGGCCTAGGATAAGTATTAAAGCTTATATAGATACCGGGGCAGACCGAAGCCTTATTTAAGCCGACTTAGTAAAGACCTTTTAAGATATAACTATAGACTTCTTTTAACGAATTCTTATTTAAGGAATAAGAAGGATAGCTACTATTAAATAAGCGGAATTTACTATATATATACTAAGAAGGCTAAACGGTAGCCTTATAATTATAAAAGTAAGGATCGGCGCTTAGATAGTAAAACGCTTAGCGGCTAAGATATTACTTAGCTAAGACTTTTTAGTTTTTTATTAAGGGGACCTTATTAACTTTATATTAGTTTTATAAATCGGGGCTTATAAAAGGATTAAAGCTAAAGTTAAAATAGTTTAGCTAAAACTAGCGATATATAAATAAGTAATTTACTTAGTTACTATAACGATTTTAGCTAGTTCTAACTACGCCTTACTTATATAAGTCTAGGCGCTACTATTAAGGCATAATATAATATTTTTCCTTAATAACCTTAAGCTTACTTAAATAATAATATAGGATTATAAAAGCTTTATAGCGATAAACTATTTTAAAGAACTATTAATACTCTGCTAAAGCTAAAAGGTAAGGATAATTATAGACCTTAATAAGTAGTTTTAGCTATATAAAGAGGTTAACGCTATTACTCCCTTAGCGGAAGCCTTTATAGAAATTCTAAATAAAATAAACCCCGCTAAGGACTTCCTATAAAAGGATCTTACTATAAACTATAAACTTAAAATTAGCTAAACTAAGGACCTACTTAAACTTACTACTAATAAGGGCGTCCGGATCTATACTAAAGACTTAAAATACGTATTAAAAGTCTAAGATATCCTTTAATCGTTTCCTTACTTTTAAAAGGATAAGGGAGTAGTATATATAAACGAATCTAAATATATACGTATTCCTTTAATAAAAGGATAGTAATACTACTAAGTTATATTAAGATTATACTTATTAAGCAATAAAGATAAGAAGGTAGTAAATACGATATTTAGCTAGCTAACTATATAAGGCTAATTAAAATAAGTTTATAGGCTAACTTTATTCGCAGCGCTAGTATTTATAGTATAAAAGATAGTAAATAAAAAGGAAAAGGGATAAGTAGTTATAGACTTATAGGGGATTAACGCTATTACTACCTTAAACGCTTACTTAATGCCCTTTTAAAGCGATATAATTAAACGCCTTTAAGGAAGGAAGTTTATTAATATAGTAAACGCATAATCGTTTTTTTACTAATTCTTAGTTTACTAAGACTACTAAGAAAGGTTTATAGTTATAAGCTATCGCGGGCTTAAAAGATTATTAATAATACTTATAGGCTTTAAAAACTCCTTAGTATATATCTAAAAGTTTATTAATAACGTCCTCCGTAGATACTAAGAATATATAGTAGCTTATATCGACGATATTATTATTTACTCCGATATAGCCGAAAAATACCTTTAATATTTAAAGGCTATATTCCGCGCCTTTTACGATTATAATATTACCTTATCCGGACTAAAGTCCTTCTTAACGTACCTATCTATATAGCTCCTTAGATTTAAGGTAAACGCTATTAGCTTAGTAAATATAGATAAACGCATATAAGCCTTAAAGAATATCGCGTTCTTAAAGAATCTTTAATAGCTTAAGAAATAGATCGGCCTTACTAAGTAGCTATGCTATATAGTCCTATATTTTGCTAAGGAAGTCGATGTTTTATAAAAACGAAAGACGGAGCTACTTTAAGTAAGATAGGAAGAAGGAGTCCCTTTAAAGGGCTAAAGATAAGCTTAATATACCGCGAAAGTAGCTTTTTAGCCTACTCCGGAAGAAAAAGAAGCCTTCGCGATTTTAACTAAGAAACTTACTAAGCCTTAAACGATTTACTACTTTAACCCCGCTTAATAACTATTTATCTAGATCGATATAGCTTAAGAATATAAAGTAGCGGCTATAGCTTTTTACTTAAAAGAAGGTATAGAATAAGATAAAAAGACGCTACTAGCCTAAATTAAGGTCTAGCTTATTATCTATTTAAGCCGCGCCCTTTAAAGCAAAGAACTTTAATACTAGCTTATAGAACTTAAAGTAGCCGGTTTAGTATAAGTAATATATAAGTTATATACTATAGTACTATCTATAAGAACGCTATAAGTAGTTATCTTTACTAACTATATAAGTACCTATAAAAATATATACTAAAAATCCTTATTTTTTATTAGTATAAAATTTAATAATAAGCTTATCTTTATATCTTAATACTTAAGCTAATTCCCGCTTAAGGTATGCTATATCTTAAGCGTTAAAAACGTCGTGCTAGACGCGCTTTTATATTTACCGCACTAAGATAATAAGCTAGTATCCTTAAACTAAAAAAGGGAATTAAAACATATTTAAGAAGATAAGATAACGGACCGCGTATTCCTTTATATTATAGCATTAATAAAATTGCCGCTCCGCTAAAAAATAATTAACGGATATACGGAGGATATATAGTAAGTAAAAATCATAGCGTAGCTTAGCGATAAGGACGGGGTCCCCGGACTTTTATTCCTCCGGTTATAGGGGTTACTATACTTTATAAAAAATAACGGACGCTAAAGACTATATATCCTTAAGACCTACGCTAAGGAGATTATTAAAGACGCTTATACTTAATATTTTTATGCCGGCCGCACTTATATATAGTAGGATTTATTAAAAAGCTTTTTAATCTTATAGCTTAGTAAATATATAGATAAGGTTATAAATAGCTATAACGCTTACTACTATAACTAAACTAATTAAGGTAAGACGTTAAAGTAGCTTATCTTAATCTGAAGCCTACTAGTTTTATACTATATAATAGTAATAGACTTTATTACCGGGCTCTTAGTAGTTTAAGCTAAATAATCCTTATAAAAAGATCTTATAAAGAACTTTTTTAATACCTTACTAACTATAACTAATAAATTCTTAACAATATATCTCCTTATCCTAAGCAATAATTAATTTATAGCGGAAGACTAAGTATAAGCGTTATATACTAAACTAATTTATGCTAACTAAGGGATTTTAAAAAGGATAATCTTTAACTAAGACGTAAAGTTTAATTTAACTTTTTAGCGGACTTTATAATAAGCCTTCGGATTAAAGCTTTTTATATTTACTGCTTAGTACTTTTAAACTAATAGCTTATTAAAAAGGCGAAACTAAACTATAAAAATCGCGCTATAATTCTTTACCGCTAATATCCTAAACCTATACTAAACTAATACGCTAATCGCCTTTTAGTTTAGCCTTAATAATTCTTTCTTTTTAATAATTTACGCGGCCCTTAATAAGCTTATTATAAGAATAAGAATAAATAACGGCCTTTAGTTCCTTAGTAACTACTTATACTTACGAAACTAAGAGGTCTTATAAAAAGAAGCTAAGTTAGCTATTACTTATACTTAAGCCGCTATAAAGAATAAATACGATAAAAAACACCGCCCGCTAAAATTTAAGCCTAGCGATTAAGTTTAGCTATAGCTTAATAAAAGCTACTATATCGCAGACGGCAGACTAGCAAAGCTTTAAAAAAAAAGTACTAAGCCGTTTTAAGTTACCGCTAAAGTAAGATAACTTATATACTAGCTAGATATAAAAAGGTCCTTTAATATTTATTTAGTCGTTTTAGTAGTATAACTACGCTTAGTAAATAAGCTAGCTATACGCTAAAGACTAATTTAAGATAAAGGGATACTTTACTTAAATAAGTAAGAAGTAAAACGAATCTTATAAAGTTATATAATAAAGAAAGGCGGCGGAAAGCTAAGGAAGGAGTTTCTTATAGCTTAAAAAGGCTAGCTAAGTAGCTAAAACTTATAAGTAAACGAAAAAGCGGTTTTCTTACTAAAGATCGTAAAAGCTTTCGAAAAAGCATAAAAGGAGTTAGCTACTTAAGTAGTTTTAATAAAAGCATAACGCGCGGCCTTTATAACTTAATCTAAAAATCTTTAACTAAGAGAATTAAGCGGTTAAGCTTAAGTATAAGACTTAAAGGCTACTATAAGTTATAAGAAACTATAACTTACTACGCTTAAGGTAATTAGTTATTTTAATAATAATATACCG